>JAQQSK010016475.1:0-10430 GCA_028658325.1 Potorous gilbertii | reverse complement strand
AGCTCTGAGTGATGTAGCAATTCTCAGCAATATAATGATCCCAAACATCTCTGAGGGAGTTATGATGAAAAAATACTATCCATCCCCAGAGAAATTGTGGATGCTGTCTGAAGATCGATTGAAGCATACTATTTTTGCTTTATCAAATTTTTTTGAGTCCTTTTTTGCGGGGGCAGGGAGGGAAAGTGTGGCTGTGTGTGTGTGTGTGTGTGTGTGTGTTTTAACACAATATGACTATTATGGAAATGTTTTGCCTGAATATACATGTATAATCTACATTGAATTGCTTGCCTTCTCAATGGGGTAGAGGGTAGTGGGGAAGGAAGGAAGAGAATTTGGAATTTGAAGTTTTCAAAAGGAATACTAAAATTGTTTTTCTATATTACTGGGAGAAATCAAATACTAAATAAAAGTAAGGAAAAATAATATGATTATCTTAATAAATGCTGAAAAAGCTTTGGACAAAATACAACACCAATTCCTATTATGAACATTAGAATTTTTCTTAAAAATGATAAGCAGTATCTATCTAAAACCAGCAGCAAATATTAGATGTAATTGGGATAAGCTAGAAGTTTACCCAGTCAAATCAGGGGAGAAACAATTATGCCCATTAGTACCACTATGATTCAGCATTGTACTAGAAATTTTAGCTTTACAAATGAGAAACATAAGAAATTGAAGGAATTAGAACAGGCAATGAGTAAACAAAGCTATCACTCTTTGCCGATGATATGATGGTATACTTAGAGGATCCTAGAGGGAAAAAAAAAGCGGAAAAAAGGATAAATAAAACAATTAATATTAGTAAAATTTCAGGATATAAAATTAACCCACATGAATTATCAGCATTTCTATATTTTGCCAACAAAGCATAGCAGCAAGAGATGGAAAGGTAAATTCCATTTAAAATAACGATAGAAAATACAAAATGTTTAGGAGTCTACCTGCCAAAATAAACCCAGTACCTATACGAACACAATTGCAAAACATTTTTCACATACATAAAGTTAGATCTAAACAATTTGACAAATATCAATTGCTCATGGGCAAGGCAAGCTAATAAAATAAAAATGACAGTTCTACCTCAATTAATTTTCTTATTCAGTGCCTTACCAATGAAACTACCAAAAATATACTTTTAGAGCTAGGAAAAAATAACAAAATTCATCTGGAAGAAAAAGTGGTCTAGAGTATCAAGGAATATAATAAAACGAAATGCAAGGGAAGGTGGTCTAGCTATGCTAGATCTAAAACAGTAATATCTAGCAGCAGTACCATTTGACCTATCAATATCACTTGCAGGTCTGTATCCCAAAGATTTCATAAAAGCGGAAAAAGACCTACATGTAAAAAATATTTATAGCAGCTCTTTTCATTGTGGCCAAAAATTGGAAATTGATGGAATGTCTATCAATTGGGAAATGGCCGAACATGCTGTAGTACATGCAAGTAATGGAATGCTATTTTTCCATAATAAATTATGAGCAAGTAGGCTTCAGAAAAACCTGGAAAGACTTAGATGAACCAATGATGAGTGAAGTAAGCAGAAGCTGGAGAATACTGTACACAGTAACAGCAGCATTGTGTGATCTCTTCTCATCAATGCAAAGTATGATAACCCTAAAGACCCGTGAAGGAAAATGCTTTCCACGTCCAGAAAATAATATGGAATCTGAATGTGGATCAAGAATAATATTTGCTTTATTTTACATTTATTTGTTTCTTCTTCCTCGGGGTTCCTTTCATTGGTTCTAACTGATCTTTACAATATGGCTAGTATGAAAAATGTGTTTAATATGAATATGTATGTACAGCCTATATTGGTTTCCATTCCATCTCTGGGGTTGGGTGATGGGATATATGGAGAGAAAATTTAGAACTCAAGAGCTGATGGAATCAATGTTGAAAACGTAAAATTAATTAATTAAAATAAAGGTTCTGTACCGCCTTTTCTAATTTTTTACTTTCTTTACATCTTCTTGTTTTTCTTGGGTTAATCATAGTTTTTCATTAATCACTCTCATTTGACTTTTTAAGTAATTCTTAAGTTCGTCTATGAATTCTTTTTCAGTGGGTGGCCTTTTCATATTACTCTGTGGGGTAAAAAATAGTTTCTGTGCTTCAGTATCCTCCTCTGAAGGTAAACCTCTGTATTCTCTATTCTCATAGTAACTCTCTGTGGTTGAATTTTTTTCTCCTTTGCCTCTACATTTTTTTTCAATTTGTAATAACTCAGTTTTTATAATCACCTGTAGTCCTGGCATATGGGGCTTTGATCTTTTTTCCATTCTCTCTTCTGGGTTAAAACTAATCAATATCCTCGGCCTCCTGTAAGTTTCCACAGCCTGCTCCACTGCTTCTGCACTCACTGAACTTGTGCTGGCTCCTTTTCACTCCAGACAATGATTCTGAAGCACAGGTCTGTCTGCTGTTTCTTTGTCACAAAGGTTCCCTCAATCTTCCCTGACTCAGGTACCCCAAACTCCTCACTATCCTAGGGGTAAAAGTTCTCTACCCAGGCAGCCTCCCAAGCAGCTAAGGTCAGAACTCTTCACTTGTTGTTTTAAGCAGATCTAGAACCTAGCCTGGAGGTAGTTATTCTTCACAAGGGCAAAACCTCATTCTGAGAATTTTCTTCAGATATGCTCCAAATGTACCAGGATCAAACCTCTTTTCCCCCCAGCTCCTGTTTCTTTTACTGCTCAATAGTTACTCTGAGGTTCTATTTCATCTCTTTTTCTTTTGAGGGGGGAATGTTGTGAGCTGAGAATTTTCTGACTCACTGCACCATCTTCCCAGTATCCTTTCCCATTCCCCAATTAACGGGCATCTTTTCAGTTTTCAATTCTTCACCATCACCAAAACAAATATTTTTGTGCCTGTGGGTCCTTTTCCTTTTTTATATCTTTGGGATGTGTACCTAGTAGTGGTTTTGCTGGATCAAAATATAGGCACAGCTTTATTGCCCTTTGGGCATAATTCCAAACTGTTCTCCAGGATGATTACATCAGTTCACAAATCCTCTAACAATCAATTCTTATCACATCTTCTCCAACATTTGCGTTCTACTCTTCTGTCATATTAGCCAATGTGACACCTGTTCAGTGGTACCTCAGTTACTTTATCTTGCATTTTTGTAATGATAATGATTTTAAACATTTTTATATGATTCTGAACATCTTTAAATTCTTCTTCTGAAAATTTCCTATTCATAACCTTTGATGATTTATCAGTTGGAGAATGGAATTATTTCTAATAAATTTGACTCAATTCTCCATATATTTTAGAAATGAGGTCTTTTCCAAAGACACTTGTTGTAAAAATTGTTTTCCAGTTTTCTGCTTCCCTTATAGTCTTCATTATATTAATTTTATTTTTGCAAAATTTTCAATTTAATGTAATCAAAATTTTTCACTTTCTATTTTAGATTGTTGTCTGTCTCTTATTTGGTCATAAATTCTTCTTCATATGTCTGACAGACAAGATATTCCTTACTCTGCTACTTTCCTTATGGTATCAGCTTTTTATCTAAATCTTGTATTCATTTTGACTTTATGTGTTGGCCTAGGCCTAATTTCTGCCATGCTATTTTCAGTTATCTTAGGAGTTTTTGTCAAACAGTGAGTTCTTAATCAGGAATTTGAAGTCTTTGGGTTTATCAAACAGTAGATTACTATAGTTATTGATTATTTTGACTTGTGTACCTAACCTATACCACTGTTTTTATTAGACAGTAACAAGTAGTTTTGTGATTGATGCTTTTTAATACAGTTTGAATTCTGATAAAACATTTCTATTCATTAACTCCCTTGATGTTCTGGACCTGTAATTCCAGATGAATTTTGTTACTATTCTCTGTAGCCCTATAAAATAATTTTAGTAGCTTTATTTAATATTATCACTTTTATTATATTATCTCAGATGATCCAGGAGCAACCGACATTTTTCCAATTATTTAGATGATTCACAATCTTATAGAAGAAAACCCCCCTGAAAATCAGAACTGGGAAAGGGGAAGTTAAAGAAATTATTGAGATCAAGATACACTAAAGCAAAATAAAAAGAATGAAAATATGGAAGAGAATGTGAAACATCTCTTAGGAAAAAGAAATGATCTGGAGACAAGATCAAGAAGGGAAAATATAAGAATAATTGGACTACTTGAAAGCTATGATTAAAAAAGAATCTTGATGCAATATTGCAAGACATAATTAAAGGAAATTGTCCTTAAGCATTAGAACAGGAGGGGAAAGTAGAGATAGAAAAAAAAAAACATATCAATTTCCATCTGAAAGAGATCCTATGAATAAAATCCGTAGGAATATAATGACAAAATTCCAAAAACTTTGTTTCTAGGATATGATATTATGAGAAACAAGAAAAAATAACTACTTTTTTGCTACAATTAGCATCATACAAGACCTAGAAGTTATGACAGTAAAAGACTGCAGGTCTTGGAACACTGCAGATTGAAAAGCCAAAGACCTGGTTTTCTGGACAAAAACATCATACCCAGCAAATCTAATCATAATCATGAAATGAAAAAGAAAGGACATTTAATGCAATATCAGACTTTCAAGACTTTTAAAAAAATCAAATTTAATAGATTTCACATACAAAATCCAAGAAAAATATAATGTACATACTAAACACTAATTACATGTGCTGAATAAGAACAGACTGCTTAACTTTTATGTAGATAAAATGTAAAATACATGTCTAAAATTGTTATAGTATTTGGGTATTTTGTAAAAAAGATTGGGGTAGACTTGAGTATTATATGACTTTAAAAAATAAAACTGTTTAGGAGCAGCAAAAAAAACAGTAACTACTTTATAGAAATGAGGTGCAAGAAAAAGAATTGACATAGAGGATTTCGACAGGAGAGGTTAATTCTGTAAACTTAATTACTTCATGAATCAATTCTAGAGGGAATAATACATATATTTTTAAGAGTATAATAATTTTATAAATTCAAAAAGAAATAAAATGCTAAGTGGATAGGAAGGAGGGAGAGAATAAAGGAGGAATCTCTAGAGGGGAGAGTGAAGGAATAGGTTTAAGGAGACGTATAATAGAGTGTTTGGATTTAAGGGAACAGTAGTATAAGGAAAGGATCCTTGGAGGGGGGCTAGGTTAATAAATAAGAAGGCAGGGTATAGGGTAGCAGTGAAGTCAAGGAATTAGGAGAGATACTAAATAAGTAATAGAAACAAACATAAAAACAAAGACCAGAATTAAAATTTTCTAGAGAAAGTATACTTGTCTACATACGTATATATGTACGTATGTATGTGTATATAGGGCTTACGGAAAATTATGTCAAAACGTGTTTGCCTGGATAAGTTCATCAGCATTGTACATCAGTTTTATGATGGCATTCTTGCCCAAGTTTTGGGCGATGTACAATTCTCTCATGCTGTTGCAATCACCAATGGAGCGAAACAAGGTTGTTTGCTTGCTCTCATGTCAAACGCCTTCAATGTATACAAAGACAATATTAAGGTCATCTCCTGCACTTATGATACATTTTTCAACTTGAAAAGACTACAAGTCAAGTCCAAAGTGGAGGGAGTGTTGGTGCATGATGTTCTATTTGGAGATGATTGTGCACTCAATGCATACTTTGAAGCTGAGATGCAACAAAGTATGGATCTATTCTCTGCTCTTTGTGCTAATTTTGGCCTAACAATTAACACCACAAAAATATGTGCTCCATCAGCTACCACAAACCATCCATAAGCAGAACCATAAGTTATCATAAATGGAGAAGTTTGAATGCTGCAGTTAAATTCACTTACCTTAGTAGCATACTTTTCAGGAATACACGTATTGATAACAAATTGTTTGAGCTAGTTCAGTGTCTGGGAGGCTTCTGAAGGAAACTCTGTCAGAGAAGAGGTATTAAACTGACTACCAAACTTAAGGTCCACAGAGCTGTAGTGTTGACTTCATTGCATGCCTATGAAATCTGAACAGTATGTCAATGTTGTGCCAGGAAACTGAATATCTTCTACATGGATTTTCTTAGAAGGATTGTGAAGCTCAACTAGCAGGATAAGACACTAGATAATGAGGTTTTTTCTCGAACTAAACTACCAAATATTAAAACTTTACTGGAAAGTGCACAACTCTGATAGGCTTTTCATGTTGTTCAAATGCCAAACATATGCTTGCCAAAAAGATCATTTTATGGAGAACTTACAAAAGGTAGGTGCTCACGTGGTGGAAAGAAAAAGGCATAAAAGGATACTCTAAAGGTCTAGGAAGAACTGATTGTGTGACATTAATGAAACTGACACAAGATCACCCAGCATGGCTTGCCCTCATCAGAAAACATCCTATGCTCCTTAGCAAAACAGAATTGAAGTGGCTCAAATTTAGCAAATTCACAGAAATATTTGGATGGACTATATGTGTTTGACTTTTGGTAGAACATCCTGAGTTTATATTAGTCTTATAAAATACACTATAATTTGACTCAAGCATAATTATTTCATTTTAATTATCCTCAAGAGCAAAGGACAACAACCAATTGTACTTACAATACATTTTTTGCTTTTTGTTAATATAATTTTGCTTGTTAATAGGAAGTTCCACCCCATCCATTACTGGGCCATTCCATTAAAGGGAGTTTGATTGGGGAAGAATTGTAGGAAGGCCCAAACATTTTGTTAATTTTCTAATGAGGTACTCTTTCTCAATGGTCGCAATGCCCTCTGGTTCTAAAGGGTGTATAAGGGCTCTGAGGTGAAGTGTCGTTTTGGGGCTTATTGATTGGAAGTATTTGATTGGTCAGATAAGACTCTGGGTAGCTTCTAAGGAGGCCCTTGGCTTTCAAAACACAGATGTTGGTACTTCTATCTCTGATAACTCTGTATATATGTAATGGTCAGACAGTTGGATATCTCTGTTGACTTGTGATGTATGTATTGCATATGTCAGACAGTTGGAAGTCATGTCTGTTGATCTTGATTTCTCTGTATTTTCTCTGAAATTCAGTGCACTGACTTTTCTCCTTGAACTAAGTGAATGATGCATGTGTTTGATTAAAGTGATTGCTGGCTCCTTGAAAGTTGTCTTTCCTTTTAGAAATGCAGATCTAAGAACTTGTGATAGCAGGCTCTTTTGAGTTGTGGTGCTTTCTATTGCACCAACCAACCAATCAACCAACTAACCAAGCAACCAAGTTTATGAAAATTTATAAGTGTATATATATATATATATATATATATATATATATATATATGTACACACACATATATATATACATACACACACACACACACACACACACACACACACACACACACATATATATATATATATATATATATATATATATATATATATATATATATATATGTCCTCACCTAATTGTAGCCTTTGTAGCAGGGGTGGGAGGAAGGGGGAAAAGAAAAAAGTACATGTGTACATCAGAGAACAAAAGAAAACTAACAAGGAAACAGAAAAAGTTGACAACTCTAAACATAATGCCTAAGACTTATTGTATACACTTTCTTGAAATGGAAATTAACTGCCATATGTTTTGAATTCTCTCTTACATGCTCCTGTGCACATGACATGCTTTTATTGAAGTTTTTAATATGTTAAATTGGAGAATGACTTTACAAGTTGTGGTATATGAATGTAATGGAATACCGTTTTTCTATAAAAAGGATAAGCAAGCAAAAATGAATTTATGCTAAATGATGTGAGCAGAACCTGGAGAATATTGTACACAACAACAGCAACACTGTACAATGATCAAGTATGATAGACATAGCTCTTCTCAGCAATACAATGATTGAAGACAAAAGCATTTTGATGGAAAATACTAAACACATACAGAGAAAGAACTATGGAATCTGATTTCAAACTGAAACATATAATTTTCTCTTTTTTCTTTTCTCATATTTTTTCCCTTCTCATTTTTTCCCATTTTGTTCTGATTCTCCTTTCATAACATGACTAATAAGGAAATATATGTAATATGATTCTATATATGTATAACCTATATCAGATGGCTTCCTTTTTGGGGAAAAGGAGGAGGAAGTGAGGGAGGGGGAAAATTTGGAACTCAAAATTTTACAAATATGAGTGATGAAAGCCCCATGTAATTGGAAAAATTACTATGAAGGGGTAAAAGTCAAAAGCACCGATCCTTCTACAACTCCATTATCATTATATTCCAATAGAGAATTTTGCTCTTTGACTAATTCCCTTTGTTTCTTGTTCTTTCTTTCTCATATTACATCCAACTTACTAGGTATATATTTTTATACAGTTTCTCAATAACCGTTTTTTATATAGTTGTTTCTGGGGTCTCTCATATTATAATCCAAGCTCCTTGAAAGCAGGAACTGCTTTTGTCATTCTTTGTTTCTATACTGTTTAGTACCTTTCCTGACACATAATAAGGAGTTAAGAAAGGTTTTTTGACATGATCTGACTTAATTGACTTCCTTAATTATGAATGTTCTTCCCTATCTGCACAGTGACCTTTTGTTATAGATTCCTGGATACCTAGACTTTAAAAGATCTTTGAAAGTGTAAGCATTCAGAAAAACTAGTTATAAGTTAGGTACAATTCTATAGAGAAGCACCATGGTATTTGAGATAAACTTTAGATTTACAGTCAGAGGACTGGTGTTCAAACTGTGATTTTGCTCCTTATTCTCTGTGTGCCTGAGGATAAGTCATTAAGCTTATCTGCGTCTCATTATCCTTATTTTTAAAATAAGAATTTTGGATTAGACTATGTCCTAGTTCTGTAATTGTTCCATTTAATAATTGCTTATAAAACACCTAATATATGAAGGGAACCACATAGAGTTCATAATGCAAAGAAACACCAAACCATTTACCAGCATAGTATGATTGGCAATAGAAGAAATGTGTGAATTAAAGACTAGGTTCCATAAAATCACAAATAACATATCATAAATTGTCAAGATAAGTGTTATGAGCCAATAATTTGGGCAGAAATGGAAGTAGTACATGAATACTAACTCCTGGAATTCAATGGATCTATGCTTACACCTTTTCCATCAGGAAGGAATTTGAATGAAGGAATGAATAAATACATTGAAATATATTATATCTATTCATAAATAAAATATATTCATTTAAAACTACAGGCTCCCCCTTAAACTATTTGGATACCTAACCCCTCAAAGAGTTTGCTGGACAGGATTTCCTTTTGTAGGGAATTGGATATTGAATTTGAACATAACTTTAAATTGAATACAAGGAAACATTTTCCATGAAAGAAGAGGCATGGAAGATGGTGTAACAAAAAGAGCACTAGTCTTGGATCTAGAAAACACCACTTAAGTCCTATGTTAGAAATATCCCTCTGCAATTTTCGCCAAGTGACTTCAAGTTTCTGGTCTTCATTGTCATGTGTAAATGGAGGCTAATGTTATTTAGGTCATATATCTCATTAGTTATGTGTGTTTTGTTAATCACAAGGTCTTACATAAATTGTTATTTATATTATTACATAAACTACATTGCATTTTTCTCTTTCCTCCAGTAGGTTAGGTTTACTTAAAGATTTAATGATCATCCTTTAATTTCAATTTTTGACACCTTACCCCATATTAAAATGAAGAATAAGAAAGTATACTGAAGAAATTGCAAAGGATAAAATGTTTAGCTTAGTAAAGAAAATCTGATAAAATATTACACAAATTTACTTGTTAGCAATTATGGAAGTAATATCTCTATCCTTTGATTTGGAAAAATATCGCATTTTGCTACCCAGACATCTGATATAGCATCCCGCAAATTATAGCTGAAGTCAGCCCTGAATGAGTATCATCGATTAAAGTAAGGTTTAGGGGGGGTGAAGGGACTTGATCAGGGTTTCACATCTATTAAGTGAGGAGAAAGGCAAAAATTCAATTATAAATAGAAATGTCAGAGATCTTTTGCTCCATTTAAGAGATATGGGAATGTCCTAGAAATAGAGTTCAAAGATAACTGTCTTCATGATCATTTTCTCCCCATTTCAATCCATTCTTCACCCTACTGTCAGGATAACCTCCCTAAAATACAACATTTTTTATGCCACTCGTTTAATAAGAAACAAGCAATAGTTACTCATTACCTATTGAACAAAATCTAGTCTCTTTAGGATGGCGTCTGAGGCTCTTCATCATCTATTCTCCAAACTATCTTCTAACTTTCTCTTCCCTATTGTCCATATGCGAGTCCTATGGAGTAGTCACACTAGATTATTAACTGTCCACATAATGCATTTTTGCCCCAGTATCTTTGTTCAAACTTTTTCCCCTTTGATAATTGACTTTTCCTTCCTGTCTCCCTATGTATGGTAATTAATTCTCCCTTTGTGTCAAAATTCAACAAAAGACACACTTTCCTTACTTTCTGAAATAATAATCAAAATATATAAGATTTGT
>JAQQSK010016474.1:0-10431 GCA_028658325.1 Potorous gilbertii | reverse complement strand
TTTTGTGAGCATTTTTCTCCTCATTGGCTTTTTGAACCTCTTTTGCCAATTGAGTTAGCCTATTTTTCAAGATGCTGTTTTCTTCAGCACTTTTTTGGGCCTCCTTTATTAAGGTATTGACCCTTTATTCATGCTTTTCTTGCATCTCTCTCATTTCTTTTCCCAGTTTTTCCTCCACCTGTCTGACTTGATTTTCAAAATCCTTTTTGAGTTCCTCCATGGCCTGAGCCCATGGGGTATCTCTTTCAGATATTTGGGATACAGAGGCTTCGAGTCCCATGTCTTTACCTGATGGTAAGCAGACCTCCTCGTCATCAGAGACAAATGGAGGAATGATCTTCTCAAGGAAATAGCCATCTCTGGTCTTGGTTTTTTTCCCTTTTCTGGGCATCTTCCCAGCCAGTTCCTTGATTTCTGAGAGTCCTCTCCACCCCCTGGCCTAGTTCTGCCCACTAGTGCTTGGGGTCTGAGATTCAAATGCTGCTCCCCAGCCTCAGGGCTTTTGGCGGCAGGCCTGACTGCTCTTCAATGGGGCTTATCTGCTGGTTCTCAGGTGGGGGCAGGGCTGCCTTTCAGGCTCAGTTCCCTCAGGGGGTTTATACAGAGATCCTTTGTAGTAGAGCTGGGGTGGAGTTCCTGCCTGTTCTGGGAGTCTCTGGCTGTGCTGTCTCTGCCTCTGGCCGAGCTGCCTCAGCCTCTGCCTCAGTGGCCACTTCCCAGGGGGTCCGAGTCCCGGAGATCCCCCGCTCCCCTCTCAGCCCTTCTCTCTCACTGACCTGTGCGTCTGTGGGTGGAGGGACCTTCGCAGCTGCTGGAGATTCAAGTCCCTGACGCCTGCTTGGGTCTGCTGGCTCCTCTCAGTGCTGTGTGGCGGGGCGGGGGAGGGGAGCGCTCAGCAGGACAGGACTCCGCTCCCGTCCAGGGTACCTTTGTGGTCGTTTTTTCAGGGCTCTCTGCAACGGAAATCTCCTTCACTGTGTTTCTGCGCAGCTTCCACTGTTCCAGAATTTGTCAGGAGTTCTTTTTAGAGGAAATCCATGGGCTGAGGGTTTGGACCTAGCATAGGTGAGTCTTTCTACTCTGCCATCTTGGCTCCGCTGCTTTAATTTCTTTATCTGAAAACTAACTGTTCATATGGTTTGATTATTTACCAAGTAGGTAAGCAGTTGTATTCTTATAAATTTTACTCAGTTTTTTTAATATAGTTGAGCCTACATCTATTGCCTTTACTTAGTAATCTCACCCTTCCCTATCATTACAACTCCGGGAGCAGGATGATACTTTACCTTCCTGGCACTTTTTATGCCACAGTGGCTGTCCTGTAAAGAATGCAGCATCATACCGTAATTACCAACTGTGAAAAGGAAAACTTTTTTAAAATTAATTTATTTATTTTTAGTTTTCAACATTCATTTCCACAAGATTTTGAGTTCCAAATTTTCTCTCTATCTCTCTGCTTTCCCCACCCCAAGACATTGTGCATTCTGATTACTGCTTCCCCACTCTACCATCCCTTCTATCACACCTCTCCTTTCCCTTGTCCCCATTTTCTCTCTTTTCTTACAGGGAAAGATAGATTTCTATACCCCATTAACTCTATTTCTTATTTCCCAGTTAAATGCAAAAACAATTCTCAATATTTGTTCTTAAAACTTTAAGTTCCAGCTTCTCTCCCTTCCTCCTTCCCTACCCAACCCCACTGAGAAGGTAAGCAGTTCAATATAAGCTATATATGTGTGTAGTTATGCAAAAGACTTCAATAATAGTCATGATGTGAAAAACCAACTATATTTCACTCTACCCTATCTGTCCCCTCATTTTTCTATTCTCTCTTTTGACCTTGTCTCCAAAGCATTTACTTATAATTACTCCCTCCTCCCACTTTCCCTCATGTCTATCATCCCCCCATACTCCACTTATCCCCTTCTCTTCTACTTTCCTGTAGCATAAGATAGATTTTCATACCAAATTGAGTGTGCATGTTATTCCCTTCTTGAGCCAAATGTGATGGGAGTAAACTTCATTTTTTCCCTTTTACCTCCCCTCTTTTCCCCTTCACTGAAGAAACTTCTTCTTGCCCCTTTTATGAGAGATAATTTGACCCATTCCATTTCTCCTTTTCTCCATTCCAATATTCTCCTATCTCATCCCTTAATTTTATTTTTCTAGATATCATCCCTTCCTATTCAACTCACCCTGTACCCTGTGTCTATATGTATATAATTCCTCCAACTCCCGAAATACTGAGAGAAGTCTTGAGCTGAAAATATTATCTTTCCATGTAGGAATGTAAACAGGTTAACTTTAGTAAGTCACTTATGATTTGCCTTTCTGGTTTACCTTTTCATACTTCTCTTGATTCTTGTGTTTGAAAGTCAAATTTTCTATTCACTTCTGGCCTTTTCATGAAAAATGCTTGAAAGTACTCTATTTCATTGAATAACCACTTTTTCCCCTGAAGTATTATACTCAGTTTTGTTGGGTAGGTGATTCTTGGTTTTAATCCTAGTTCCTTTGACATCTGGAATATCATATTTCAAGCCCTTTGATCCCTTAGTGTAGAAACTGCTAGATCTTGTGTTACCCTGATTGTATTTCTACCATACTAGAATTGTTTGTTTCTAGTTGCTTTACTCCTTGACCTGAGTCAATACTTTCTCCTTGACCTGAGAACTCTGGAATTTGGGTATAATATTCTTTAGGAGGTTTTCTTTTGGAATCTCTTTTAGGAGGTGATTGGTGGATTCTTTCAATGCTTCTTTTACCCTCTGTTTCTAGAATATCAGGACAGTTTTCCTTGATAATTTCATGAAAGATGATGTCTAGGCTCTTTTTTTGATCATAGCTTTCAGGAAGTCCCATAATTTTTAAATTGTCTCTTCTGGATCTATTTTCCAAGTCAGTTGTTTTTCCAATGAGATATTTCACATTGTCTTCTACTTTTTCATTCTTTTGGTTTTGTTTTATAATATCTTTGTTTCTCATAATGTTATTAATTTCCAACTGCTCCATTTTAATTTTGAAAGAGCTATTTTCTTTGTTGAGCTTTTGAACCTTCTTTTCCATTTGGCTAATTTTGCTTTTTAAAGGTTTCTTCTCATTGACGTTTTGGATCTCTTTTGTTACTTGGGTTAGTCTATTTTTAAAAGTGTTATTTTCTTCAGAATTTTTTTGAGTCTCCTTTAGCAAGCTGTTGAATTGCTTTTCATGATTTTCTTGCATCACTCTCATTTCTCTTCCAAATTTTTCCTCCACATCTCTTACTTGATTTTCAAAATCCTTTTTGAGCTCTTTCATGGCCTGAGATCATTGCATATCTATTTTGGAAGTTTCAGATGTGGAATCCTTAACTTTGATATCTTCCTCTGATGGTATGCTTTGTTCTTCTTCATGTAAAAGAATGGAAGAACATACCTGTTCACCAAGAAAGTAACATTCTACATTCTTATTTTCCCTCCCTTTTTGGATATTTTCCCAGTCAGTTACTTGACTTTTGAGTCCTTTGTCATGTGCAGGGCATACTATAGGAATCTGCAAATTCTCAGTTCCTCCAGATTGGTGCAATCAAGGGAGAGGAGTTTACTTCTCTCCTGGCCTGATCTCTAGCCTGGGAGTAACCACAAATTTTTCTGCCTAGGATGTGTGAATAGTGTTCCCTCTCTACAACTGCCTCTACTAGTTCCACCATGCCAGTGCTTCTCCTCACCCCAAGGTCACCACTCAGGGCTGACATCCAAATCAGCTTCTTGATTTCCCCCAGGGTCTTTAGACCAGGGCTCCTAAAATGGAAACTGCTGCTACCCTAGGCCCAGAACTTTCTCACTGACCTTTGAAGCTGTCTTTGTCATGTGCAGGTTGAGAAATCTGGGAACCACAGTTACTGCCCATGATTCCACACTCTGAAGCTTGCTCCAGTTCTGTCAGTGTGGTGCTGTGTGGTCAAGGTTGGGCTGCACACCCCTCTCAACCCAGTGCAATAGACCTTTCCTGTCAGCCTTCCAGGCTGTCTTGAGTTGGAAAACTTTTAATCTCTCATTTTTTAGCTTCTGCTGCTCTAGAATTTGTTTAGAGTCATTTCTACAGGTATTTTATGGGCTATGGAAGTAGAGCTAGAGCAGGTCCATCCTTCTACTCCTCCATCTTGGCTCTGCCTCACCTTGCCCCAGAAACCTTGTTTTTCTAGCCTAGCTCATCTTCAAGAACATATGTTCAAAGACCTGTGTGATGGATCATTTATCTCTCATATCCTTAACATGTCTATTTGCCCAAGAGTCTGTCCAGGGCCTTCTCTTTTCAGTTTTACTCTTGGTGATCTCGTTATTCCTTTGGGTAAAATTGTGGTTCAGTTATGTCTGACTCTTTGTGACCTCATTTAGGATTTTCTTGGTAAAGATACTGGAATGGTTTGCCATTTCCTTCTCCAACTCATTTTATGTTTGAAGAAAGTGAGGTAAACAGGGTCACAAAACTTGTAAGAACCTGAGGTCAGATTTGAACTCAGGAAGATGAGACTTCCTGACTCAAGTCTGGTACTCCATCTACTCTGACACATAGCTGGTTCATGGGCAAAATTGAAAACTCTAAATAAATGACTCTCAAATCTGTACATCTAGCCTATATCTCCCATCCAAACCCTAGGCTTTCATTGCCAGCTGCTGGCTGCTGATATCTACCTAGTTCCATTAGCATCTCAAACTCAGCATGTTCAAACTGCAACCCACCATGTTTTCTCTTGAAGTCTCCCTCCTCCAAACTCTTCTCTTTCTCATCCTTCAATCCATTAAAATTAATTGACTGAAGTCATTATTCACTCTTTTCTCCATGCCAACTCTCCATACCCAATCACTTCTGAAGTTTCATCATTCCCACTTTAATAATAGGAAGAATAGATTTCCTTCTTTCTATTCATATCTGCTCTACCTTAGCTAAGGGATTTATCATCTTATGCCTGATTTTGATTTACAAAAGTTTTAAAATAATGTCCTTTACTTCCTTCTTCCCCTTGTGCCATCCATGTTATCTACAAGTACTTGATTAAGTTGCCTAAACTGTTGCCTTATGCCCTTTGCATACTTTATATAAAATAAAATCAGAACTCTTTGGCTTATTCAATTCATGGCTCTTTTCTATATTTCCAATTTCATCTCATATTACTTCTCTAAGAGAACCAGTCTCATCTACTGGTAACTTTCAATTGCTAGTCTTACTTCTACCCTCTGGAGTCACATAGAATTAATCTATTCTTCCTTTTACAGTGGCATACAACCAGTTAAAGTCAGTTTTCATTCCTCAATCTTGTCATTCACCTTCCTGTCTCAGTATTTTGACTCTAGTCATCTATCCCTGCCTGGAAAACCACCTTCCTTTTCTTTTATAAAGTTCTATCCTTTATGCAAAGCTCAATTCAAATCTCTCCATTTCTGGGAAGTCTTCTTCATTTATCTAACAGTCCATAATGGTTTCTAACTCTGAGCTTCCACAATTTATTATTTATTATTAGTACCACTCAATTGTCACCTAACAAATATGGCTATTTTGTGCAATTGCTTATTCTTACCTCCACCTCTACCTTTTTTGCTGATTTTCACCTCTCAGAGAAAAATTATCAAAATCAATATTGCCATTACTACTGGAAAGAGTATGGAAATCTGCTTCTTCCTGTTTCCTCTATTGAAGACGTCTCCTGTTATATAGACCGGTCTCCTCCTGTGACCACAACTACCTGAATTGTGGCCTGCTCCTCTGTAAATTTCTTAAAGTCAGGAACTATCTTACTACTATATTTATATCTTCAGCACTAGGACAGAACCAAGCATATCATCGACACAATACATTGCTGTTGAGAGAACTAGTGTGGTATGGTGGATTATAGAGTCAAGAAGAGCTGAGTTCAAGTCCCATCTTTAAAATGTTTTTGGGTAAATCACTTCCTCTTAGTGCTGCAAGTAACTCTTTCCAAGAGCATAAGCTGTAGAGATGATTCTGATCCATACTAGAAGAAGAATTCCTCATCTGGATTCCTCATCTGGAGCACCCTAAGTTGGTGAAATTAGGAGATCTGGTAGAAACAAAAAAAAATACTGATTGATGAGTTAGAGCCATATTGTGCCAATACAATACCGTTGTGGATAAGCAGGCACATTTCCAGGGAAAATTCACAAAATATAAACCCTCTTCCTCAAAGACAAAACTGAAATATTTATTCACATACCTGAAAATCAGTTCCACCACAGTAATAGAGAAGTCTGTACACAGTACCAGTAGAGGGAGGGCTGCCATCCCCAAGCCTTCCCTCCATCAGGCTTCCCCACAAACAAGTTCCTTTAGGCAAAATTTCTCCCTCTCCCACTCCCACTAGCTGCTGTGCCTCAGCTCTTTCTGTCTCTCTCCCAGCTACCTCATTCTCTCTTAGCTTTGCCCTTTCTGCTCTACCCATTCAGCAGGGTCCTCCCACCATAGGCTTCATTTGACTCAAGCTGTGGTCTGGGCCAAAGCTCAAAGTCAGTCACATGGGTCTATTAAGGGGCAGGGAAGATCCTCAGATTCCCTTACCATCCCAACCCAACTCAGAATGGTTAGGGAGAAATGATTACTAAATTGTCAGTTTGAATATTTACACCCTGTTTACTACCAGTGAGGGATTGATTTGTTCTTTTGTTAATTTTTTAGCCTTAGAGTCATGAAGAAAGTATTGATAATAATGCAGATTAAATTCAAACATGTGTCCTGTATATTTTGGTTCTTCTTTTCCCTTCCTTCCTTCCTTCTTTTCTTCTTTCTTCCTTCCTCTATCTTACCTTTCCCTCCCCTCTGCTCCCTTCCCTTCCCTTCCTTTCCCTTCTGTTCTCCTCCCTTCTCTCCTTCCCTCTCTCTCGCCAGTTACTGAAATTTGACAGCCCTCTGTTGGAAATGAATATTGACTGATCAATCTCTCTGAGTCTCAGTTTTCTTATCTATAAAATATGAGGTTAACTTCTATAACCTTTGAAGTCCTTTCCTATTCTAAATCCAAATTCTATAGACTCCAATGTAAAAATTATAAATCTTTTGCAGATGGAAACCATGTCTTATCCATGTATGCATTTCCAATACCTGGTAAAATTGACTCAACTTTCCATAACACTTTAGGCTGTGCCAGGTACTTTTTTCACAACAACTCTGCTTGGCAGGTATCATAAGTGTTATAGTTCCAATTTACAGATGAAGAAACCAAGGCTCAAAGAAGCTGAGTAGCTTGAAAAGGATCACAATGTACTAGGGGACTTGAGTGGCAGGATGTGGACCTAGGTCTCTTGACCTCAAGTTCTGGACATTTTCCACTACATTGCAGCTCTCTTTCCATAGCACCTTGAAAGTAGTTAATGGCTAAATAAATATTTGCTATTTATGATGACCTCTCACACGCACTAAGCTAACTTAGGCTAGCCTGACATACACTTATTATAGTGGATTGGAAGAATTAAAGTTGCTTTCTTAACAAACAGTAGCATAGGTCTTGAAAAACCTGGCTAACAGAACAGTAGCTATGGAGCTGCTTTCATCCTCAGTATAAGGTTATCTCCAAAGTAGGGGGACAGGCTTTGGAATCCTATAGCCAAATGTCTCCACAATTGCCAACCAGTAATAAGAATGATGTCATAAGCGGGTTATATTTTACACAAATGCTCATGAGAAAAGCAAGCATCAGTTAGATTTGGACATGAGACTCTCTGCAGCGATGTGATAAGAACATAAAGTCTGCGTATAATAAGAAGCAGCCCATTGGCCCTTACGTACCCCTTGTGACATCTTCCCCTCTCCCCTTGCACTCAGATGGGCTCATCATTACCGTATAGTTCTTAATGAATACTGATAAAATATTCAGCAGCGGTTCCAATTTTTGTTCTTCCTTTTTTTCCAGGGGTTTGGAAATAATGCGCCTGTGCAACAGACTAAAGGTATCCAATAATAAAAGCACATAAAAATGGGTCAACAAAATGAAAGTGTCAATAAAAATTGTCTTTAGGATGACTTTCAGAGCATGCTTGCTGCTGACCTGGCTGTTATTTCTTCTTTAAATATTAATTGTTGATTTGCTAGTTTGAAAGGCTAGTGCTGTGTACTGATCAGTTTATCACTGCACATTTTTTTCTAAATGTTTATTGTTATGAATATTGTGGAGGTGTTCTGGAAGAGAGAGAAGGAAACCAGACAGTACTGCTCCCATGAGGAAAGCTGAGCTTTGTAATGCACCTATATGTAATGAGAGGAAATAAGCCTTGAGACTCCGGTGCTCCTTCGAGAGTCCCCCATCTTGTGTTTGAATGGGTCTTCTATAGAAGGCTGAGAAGAACATTGCGATGTTTCTGAATATTGACTAGTCAGTAAAAAAGAAATAAAGGGCAACGACAGCTCTTTATTTGTTGTCTTTGTTAAATAATGATGGAAAAAAAGTTATTTTTTTTAAAAAAAGGAACCAACACAACATTTTTCTCCCGATGTATTTCATTGCTAATCTCATAACATTTCTGTACTTTACACACTCCATTAATAGACGTGGATGTTTGCTCTTTTCCTTACAGAGACTTACAAATTGGAAGGATCTCTTCCAATCTCCCATCTAACTTGAGGATATTTTTCAACAGCAAACCTCACATATCTGCTTAAATGATTCCAGGAATGCATTCCCTGTTCACTATTTCCCAAACTGGAATGTTTCATTGTTGGACGGCTATAATTGTTTTAAAATTATTTCTTAAATTGAACCTAAATCTGTTTTTAGTCAACATCTATTTCTTGGTACTAGAGCTACTCCTCTAGAGTCACAAAAAATTAATCTGTAACCACTAAATGTCATTATGGAGCTTGAGTTCACTCATGACCACCTGTTCCTTATTGCTTTCTTACTCTTTTTTCTCATGGAAGAAAGCAGCAAGATTGAGATTTTAATAGGTCACTTCTTTCCTTACTGACTGGGCTGGCTTGCTGGTGGGACGTCCTTACTTAGTCCTACCTAGCATATTTTTTCTTTTTTTTCAGTCAAGGTGAAAAAATTTATCTAGTCTTAGGCATGAAATCTCTAAGTTTTATCTGAAGTCAAAATGATAATGGATGTTTAGGGTCCTTTAATTGTTGGGAGGCAAACGGCTCAAATTCATATAAAATTCTATTTCTGTACTTGGGGTGCTGAAGGGCCTTAAACTTTGAAATAAAATTAGTCTGTAATATCTCTAAAATGTTGAAAGTTGGAAGATATTTGCAGGTCATCTATCTAACCTTTCAGTCATGTAGATGGATATGGAGTGTTGTAGGCAATAGACAGTACCATATCTTTCATATGTATAATCAACCCACATATAATGCCTAACTTACATATATGTGTGTATCTTCATGTCTCTGGACTTCTCTTTGTATGTCTCATTTCCCATCATTTTTGTCTCTTTTAGGTCTGTCTCTTCATCTTTTGTTTCTATCTCTATCCTCTCTTTGTCCATCTCCTGTCTCATGCCTTAATTCTGATCTCTGTCTTCTAGTCTGTTTCCTGTCTCTTTGTTTGTCTGAGGCTGTTCCCATGCCCTACTTGTCAAAATTGAATTTCTTAATTCTAATGCAAGAATTTACATGAATCCCCATTAAACATCACCATACTGATTTTGACTAACAAGATGTAATCAAATATACAAATATATATATGTATATATACCCATACATACATATATATACATATGTATGTATATACATACATACTCACATATAGGCAGGTTACAGACATAGGTGAGTTGACTTTGAAAAACATTTAAATGAGAAGTAAATAGCTATTAAAATCTCTGGTAATATCGTGAAAATAGCATCAAGTTCCTGGCAGCGTCCTACTGAACCACATGGTAAATGTACTTGAGTTTACCCTCAGGGATCTTCCAAAATGAATGTCTTATAAATTCAATGGTATATCCTTTAGTGTGGTGGTAATTAAGAGGGAGAAAATGTCTATAAGTAATTTCAATATGGATTTTCTTTTATTTGATCCATTGGGTGATGCTTTCTGAAGGCACGCAGTTTGTTATTCAAACATTATGCTTCTGACTTTCAAATATTATTAATCACCTCTTAACCTCTTCCCTTATTAATTTTTGAGGTGCAAGAATATTTTGAAGTTTAGTTGAACTCTATTGGTTTGAAGTGTGGAAATTAGACAGAAAATTTTATTTCATATGCATATGTGTATATATGTGTATGTATATATGTATAAGTATATATCATGCACATATGAAAGTTTCTATTGAGCTTGAGCTGAAAAGGGGCCACTGATAGTCATTTTTTGAAGAAAGAATGTTGTTTTATGATGTAAAGGAGTAGGAGAAACAATCATTTTGAGAAGAATATTCCAAAGAAATTGAGGAGAAATAGGAACCAATCCTGTCTTTGTTTATTGCTGGGCATTGCTTGGCAGAG
>JAQQSK010016473.1:0-10431 GCA_028658325.1 Potorous gilbertii | reverse complement strand
TACAGAGAGAGAGAGAGAAAATGAATCAACCCTTACTTTCAAGGAGATAATATTCTATGTATTATATAAAGGTCAGTTATTACTGCTATTATTACATTGTTATTATTGTTAATAAATGGCATTTATCTCTGATTCTCTACCACTAATGCTTACTGCATAGGAAGGGGTGCTTAATAAACCGTATAGTACTTCAAGGTTGACAAAGCACTTTTATATCTGCCATATGATATGATTAATGCAAATTTTAGTGTTCCCTTTTAGAGATGAGGAAACTGAGGCTCTGTAAGGTTAATTGATGAGTATTTGAGATAAAATTTGAGCCAAGGACTTCTGTCTCCAATGCACTTTCCAACCCTGAACCATGCTGTTTCTCTAAATAAATGTCAATTATTGGGCAATGATTACCCAATGAAGGGAGTTTTTTTCTTTTAGAGGGGATAGGTTGGAGAGAGGAGGGCTGGCTGGAAATGAATTCTAATGCTGTTTTGAAGATCTCCCTTTTGTTTTCCCCAATAGAAAATCCTGTTTATATCCTAATGTATTGGAGTCAATGGCATGCATAGGACATTATCTGAAGGTTTACTATTGTCTAATAATTTGTGCTTGGCTATCCATTTCTGCATGTTGATGTTTTTCCTGAGTCTTTTCTTTATGCCATTGGTACTTGTGGGGTTAATAGAAGAGAGGCCCGGATTGGATATCTGGAGAGTGGAACTGAATTCTGATTCTGCTCTTTTTATTTTTTTTCCTTGCCTTTCCTTCCTTCCTTCCTTCCTTTCTCTTTCTTTTTCTTTCACTAGGTAAGAATATTTCCCCTATAAAAGAACCAAGGAGTTTTGTTGTTGAATTGTGTCTGATTCTTCATGACCCCATTTGAGGTTTGGGTGACAAAGATACTGGAGTGGTTTGCCACTTTCTTCTCCAGCTCATTTTACAGATAAGGAAACTGAGGCAAACAGGGTTAAGTGATGTGATCAGGGTAACACAGCTAGTAAATGTCTGAGCCCAGATTTGAACCCAGGAAGATGAGTCTTCCTGACTCTAAGTCTGGCACTGTACCCACTGTGCCCCTTAGGTTCCCCATACTGGAGTGGTTTGCTATTTCCTTCTCCAGCTCATGTACAGATGAGGAAAATGAGGCAAACATGTTTAAATGTCTTGTCCAGGGTCTCAAAGCTGTCTGAATAGCTGAGGCCAGATTTGAACTCTTGAAGATAAGTCTTCCTGACTTCAGAAAGACTGCTAGGAATAGTTAAGTGACCCCAGAAATGTTGCTTAATGTCTTTCAAACCCCAATTTCCTCATTTGTAATTAAACTTTTTTGTCACTGAGGAAATTCAGTTCTGCAGTTGTGCAGCCACTTAAAATCCTAGAAAATTGCCTGAGTCATTGAGAAATTATTAACTTATTTACCTGGCATCACTATCCATGTGTATCTGATGTGAGCCTTGAAACGCGGTCATCAGGATTCTGAGTTCACTCCCTATTCATTCTGCCTCTCTCTGTAAAATAAGGGATGATGATATTTCTATTACCTACAATAACAAGTCACTTTCCATTACCTATAATAATGTCACATTCTTCTGGAAACAAAAGAAATGCTCACTGATTGGAAAATGGCTAAACAAATCATGGTGCACAACTAAGGGAATGTTACTGCTCTATAAATAATGATGAATATGCAGATTACAGATAAGCATGAGAAAGACTTACTGGACTGATGCAAAGTCAACAGAATCAGGGGGGTGATATACATTATATGTATATATGATGTAAGATTTAAGATATATATACGTACATACATATGTATTATATGTACATACAAGGTGCCTCAAAAACCTTAGTGTACTTCTAAGCTTTAATAAATTTTAAGCTTAAAATTGCATTAAGACTTTTGGAATATCCTGTATATATATGCATTGACCATGTCCAAAACTTTGTCTTCTTCTGTGTCTTGAGTCTGTCACCTCTCTGTCTGAAAGTAGGTAACACACTTCCTCATTTGTCCCCTGGAATTGTGATTAGTCATTGCATTAATCGGAGTTCTTTATGTCATCATTACTACCACAATGTAAATGGAAAGATAAAAACATGGAATGGAATGTGATGTAATTGTGATGACTAAACCTGAAGAATAGATGAGAAGTATGCCTCCCTTTTTTCTTTGCAAAGGTATGGTATGATGTGTGTAGAACACTGCAAATACTAGCAGACATGATGTGTTTATTTAACTTTGTTGAACAGCTTTTTTTCCTCTTATTTGTGTTCTTTTTAACAAGGGAAGTTTCTAGAGAGAGAGGAGAGGGAAGGATAGATTTCGTAATAAGACCAAAAGATGTTAATCTTTTTATTAGAAGTCACATTCATTTAGTACTTTAAGGTGGCCATTGCTTTTTTGATGAAAACTCTGTGACACAGGAAATGCAAGTATTATTTATCCTATTATTTTTTGTTTCCAGACCTTTGATTTGATATGGGGAATTCCCTGTGTGGAATCTTCCTCCACATTTGAAGAAATATTAGAGATTTACCTAGGGCAATGAAAAGTTAAGTGACTTGCTCATGGTCATTCAACTAGTATATGTCAGAGTCAGGATGACTGGAAGCCAGATGTTCTCGAATCTAAGATCAGTCTTCTTTTCAGTATCCCCCTGATGCTTCTTCATATGCTTTTCATCTTATAGACAAGGAACTTAAGTCTCAGAAAGAATGTCATTTATTCAGCATAACCTGGCTAGTAAATTGTGGAGAGGGGATGTAGAGGGCTTTGTAAATTACAAAACATGTTTCACTTTAATTGCTATAATTATTATACCACAGTATTTCCCCAATCTGACTTCCTGATGGGTAGATCATTTCAAAAAATGCAGATTATGTGGGTTATGGGCTGAATTTTCTCTTTATCTAAATGAAAACTCTTCTTTGAAGAGATTACTTTTAAAACAAACCTCTAGAAAAAGCCCTCACAAACATATAAAGAAAAGCAGAGACTTCATATAAGGTGATTATCATGTTTTAGATCTAAAAAGGTATTAGAGATCATTTTTGCTACGTATTTTTATATAACTTTTCATTTTATTTGATGTTTTCAATTAAACAAAATTTACTTTCTATTTTTCTTATCTCTTTCCCTTTAAAAAGAAAAGAAAAAGAAAACCTTTGTTACAAATATGTACAAATAAGCAAAACAAATTCCTGCATTGACCATGTCCAAAACTTTGTCTTCTTCTGTGTCTTGAGTCTGTCACCTCTCTGTCTGAAAGTAGGTAACACACTTCCTCATTTGTCCCCTGGAATTGTGATTAGTCATTGCATTAATCGGAGTTCTTTATGTCTTTTAAAGGTGTTTGTCTTTACAGTGTTGTTGTTGTGTCCAACACTTTTGTTCTCCCTTACTTCTGCTTACTTCACTCTTTCTCAATTCACATATATCTTCACAGATTTCCCTGAAGCTCCATTCCCCACTGGATGGATATAGTACCTTGGTTTCTAGTTCTTTGCCGCTGCAAAAAGCGGTGCTATTAATGTTTTTATACATACAGGCACTTTCATCTCCTTGAGTTTTCTTCCTAGAATTGAGTCAAAGCATATGCTCAGTTTAATGACTTTTGGGTATAGTTCCACATTGCTTTTCAAAATGACTGGACCAGTTTACAGGTCTACCAACAGTGCATTAATGTCCTTGTTTTCCCACAATCCTTATAACATCTGTTATTTTACTCTTTTGTCATCTTTTTCAGTCTGATGTGTATGAAGTAGAACCTATGAAGGGAAGGGGAAGGGAATAAGCATTGAGGTGATGCCTACTATTGCCAGACACTATGTCAAGTGCATTACATATATTAACTCATCAAATTCTCACAACAGCCCTGGGAGAAAGGTGCTATGAGCTAGATTAATTTTGAAGTTTTTGTTTGTTTTTCAAAATGACTATTGATAATTTGAGGCAAGTAGGTGGCTCAATGGATAGAGTTAGCTGTGTGACCCTGGACAAGTCATTTAGCCTCTGTTTGCCTTAATCCACTGTAGAAGAAAATGACAAACACTCCAGTATCTTTGCAAGAAAACCCCATGGACAGTATTGTCATGCTATGGTCCATTGTGTCACAAAGAGGGGAACACAACTAAGCTACTGAACAACAACAGTTGATAACTTGGATATCTCCCTTCAAAAACTGCCTGTTCATGTCCTTTGACCACTGAGGACTAGCTCTTATTCTTACAAATTTGAATCAATTACTTATTTATCTTGGGTATGAGATATTTATCAGAGGAACTTGGTACAAAGACTTTAGAAATCATTTTGTCTAACCCTCTCATTTTATAGATGGGGGAAGTACAGGGTATTGAGGTCAAACAACTGGTCCAAAGTATATAGAACAAAAATCTGAACTGTTTTACCACTCAGTATGAAATGTCTATGTATTTTGATAAATACACTTTAGAAATTATTTTCTATGTTCATTTATATGCTTTCAATTCAATTTAACAACCTTTATTAAGTGGAAAACATTGTCCTAGATGCTAGATATACAGAGGTGTGAAGTACTCTTTATCATACAGAGTTTGGTCTTTTTTCTTTTGTGAAGAAGGAAGGGGTACTTATAATTTCATTGATGTAGTAATGAAGGTTCTGTAACTTATTGACTTGAAGAATTGCCTGGGGCAGAGACATTGTGATGCCTCCAGGGATCACACAGTCAATTGGACTTCAACATAGGTCTTCCTGACTCCTAGGTTGAATTTCTGTCCATTAGAGCTCTACTTTCTCACAGGGGGAAGCCACCAGGTTGTTTTTTTATGGGCGTATGGGGTATTCATGGAGGCGTATCACCTCTAATGTGAGGGCTTGCCAAGTCCTTTTCAGGGCTGCACATTCACCTTTGTTTTCTACTTCATCCAACTCTCACCCGTGACTCTAAAAAGCTGTAGCATGCACAGTAGCCACACCCCAGGCTAAGCCAGAGTAAACAAAGGGCCTCAAACCCATCGGTGAGTTAGGGGGGGTGTCTACCCCAAGCATACGGACACTCCCCTCAGAGGAATGGGCAGAAGAGAACAGTTTGTTCCAACAACCATGAAGGTGACTGAAGCAGGAACAGTAGAACACTTAGAGCTTGCTTAGACATCAAAGAAACCAAGATCATCTCCTGCATCCTGGACCATTGCCAACTGTTTTAGCTTTTGCCTTGCCACTGGACTTCAGACTTCACTCTGGAAGAGAGTGAGGCTAATGACTTTGAACAACTCTGCCTCATTTAAATTCAATTCACTCTCAAATCAAGACATCACCCATCATTATCCACTATTGGATTCTCTGAAAATGAAGGATGAACACCACCTTTCACATAGAAGCTACGTGGTACAGTGGATGGGGGGCTGGGCCTGAAGCCAGAAAAACTTGCCTTCAAATCCAACCTCACACACCAGCTATGTGGCTTCTGTTTTTTTCATTTTCTTCATCTATATAAAGGGAATAATAACAGAATATTTACTCATTGGGAAGATCCAATGAGATAAATGTAAAGCACTTAGAACAGCGCTTGGCACATAGTGAACATTGTACAAATGTTAGCTATTATTATTACATACACAGTTAGACAAAACAATTTTAAAAGAGAGAGGAAATATTTCCTGAAGGAGAGGAAGTCATATCCTGTCCTATCTTAGAGGCAACAGGGATCCATATAAGATTTTTTAATAGGAGGGAAATGGGCAGATCTTGATTTTAGGAATACAAGGGATGAATTACAGAGAAAATCAACTGGAAGCAGAGAACAGTTTGGAGCTTATTAGGAAGGTAATGTCCCTGGTTCAACTGTTTTCTAGGAGTTGAAGTACTTTGGGAATGCTAGGGCACCATTTAGAAAGATATTGCTCTGGCAATCAATCAGCCAGCATTTATTATTCTTGAGATTTTGTAATTATTGGCCAGTATATAATTATATGTTCTAGGAGTACAAAGACAAAATGAATCATTCCAAACCTCAAAGAAACTTCTTACTCTCCTGGGGGAAAGCAACATGTATAGATATGTGTAAATATGAAATAAATACAAAGCAAATTCATTTTACAGACAATTCTTGTGTTATGTAAATTCACATTAGGCAAATGTGACATCACTTAAAGAATTTGGAAAATTATTAAAATTATTAAACTTTAATTTTAATAAAAATTATTTTTAAAAAATCTATGTTAACATTACTGTACAGTACTGTGCTCTCTCTGTATATACTTCTGTCTCTGAGCTTGTCACTCTCTGGCTTCTCACTCCCCTTACCCCTCCAAAAATCCCTAAGAAAAAATAAACTCTCCAAATGAAAGCAAAAGAATGGACGCACAGAGAGACCACCATGGCTGCCATGGGTAGGTGGCTTTGTTTGAGATCTCTAGTGCCAAGACAGACTTTTATCTACCCACCCACTATGATTCAGGGTCCCCACACATCTACTTCTCCCCTCCCCTCACTGTGTTCTTCACCTTGGTTTAGGACAGGTCCCCAAAATGGCTGGACCCAGCATGAGTTTTCTGCTTCTTACTCTTGATTCTCTGTCCCCAGGCTCAGCATGTCCTTGAATTGTAGCAGCCTCTCCATCCACTAGTCCATGAAGCCTCCTTCCTGCCTCTCTTTCTCCTTCCCTCCCTTTCTCCCCTCTCCTAAGTCCTTGGGCAAAATTGCTTCACGTGGAGATCTGCAGAACTGAACTATCCATTTACTTCAAGTCAGAACTGTCTGTAATTTCCAGGTGGAGCAGCACAAGTCCATTGGGAGGGGCAGGGAGGGCCTCATGTTAGATCTGGTTCTTGAGCTGAGCTTTGAAGGGGTCTAGGGATTCTAAATGAAAAAATGAGAAGAAAACATAGAATTATCATGGGGATACAGATTGTACAAAGTACAGCACAGGAAATGGATGTTGTATATAATGTACTAAATAGGTCAATTTGACTAAAGCACAGTTAGGACTCCATTACAGTTGTCTGGGTGAGAGGTTGGGAGGACTTAAACTGGGTGTCCATAAGAAGTGGGGTTATGAGGACATGAGATAGGAGGTTTTGCATTGGTAGCATAGATTATATGGGGAATGAAAATGAATGAGGAATTAAGGATGACTTAGATTTTGGGAACCACGATAACTGGAAAAATGCTTTATCAATTCAAATAATGAAAAGATGGGTGAGATTTTTGGGGGGGGTTAGGGCAAGTGGGTTGATAGAGGATGGTGAATTCTATTTTGGACATGTTGAGTTTAAGATGCCTATGGTCCCACACAGTTGTTGATATCATTCTAGAGTTCATCTAAGATATATAGATGGGCTATATAGATCTGAGAGCTGTTTACATGGAAAAAATAATTGAAGCCAAGGAAGTGATTAGGACAGAGTGACAGTTATGGTGTGGGACATGTCTGATTATCTAGTAAAGGAGAATGAGAAGGAATGGTCAGATAGGTAGAAAGAAATTCAAGGAATCACACACACACACACACACACACACACACACACACACACACCTCAACAAGGATAATTGAGAAAAGACTTTGATCAGATCTGACCATTAGGAGAGCCTTGATAACTTTGGGGAGAGTAGTATCTCATGAGTCTGGAGATCTAAAGCCAGATTGAAAGAGACTGAGAAAAGAGTGAAGGAGGAGGAGACCCCAAATAAGGTCAGGAAGAGTCAGACACAACAGAAAAATAACTGAACAGGGTAAAGGAAGCATGGTATAATGGAAAGAACCTTCAAGTGTGAGGTGCTGTGTTTGAGCCCTAACTATTCTTACCATTTTGCTTTTTCAGGGCTTGATTTTCCTAGATAATAAAGTAATAGATGATCTCCAATGTCACTTACATTTCTAAACTCCATAAGAAGTTCCAGCATAACTGAAAGAATTAACAGAGTACATCCAAGTGCCTAATCTATAAGCAGAACCATCGCTTCTTGTCTTAAAAATGTGTGAAGAAGTGATGATGCTTTAATAATGTGAGCCTTCACCTCAGAGTTCAGCTATTAAATCACAACTGCGAGAGAAGGTGAGATGCCAAAGATTTTGGAAAGAATATCAGGTTTATAGATGACTGGTGTAAGAATTAGTAAGTTTATATAAATTACTACTCAGCATGAAAGAACTTAGTTTCATATCCACAAAATATCATTCATGTGACGCAGAGATGATTCATTGAAAAGAATAATTGGCTCATTTCTCTCGTAGGGCAAGGTGCTGGCATCAATAACTTGGCAAAGCTCCTTAGGAACCTATTTCTTCAGTCTGTGCTCTGGAGACACACTCTGCCTACATTCCTGGGCATCCTCCCTGACCCAATGAAGTCCAGGCGTGTAGAGGTGATAATTATTTGCATTGGTACTGCCAGTCCCATAATTCTGAACAGAAAATTGAAGCAACTATTCTGATAATTTAGATTTATTCATACTCAAATTATAATCTTTTGGCAGTAATTTTCCATTTCCACTGAACCTAGAGGTTCAGAAAAACTCCTAAAAAGATAGAAAAACTACAGAATAACCTATAATGTCCAACTATAAGTAATTATGTCAATACTGATAATATGTAGGTGGTCGTTATGACTTTTATCTACATACCCATTTGTGGTTACTGACATTTCCTTTATCTTAAAATAGGGATTATTAACCTGGAGTACATAGAAAGAAGGGTAGCTGAGGGCTATAGTGGTTTGTGTGCCGGACCTGGAGTTAGGAAAACTCATCTTCCTGAGTTCAAATGCAGCCTGAGACACTTACTGGCTGTATGACTCTGGGCTAATCACTTAACCTTGTTGACCTCCATTTCCTCATCTGTAAAATGATCTGGAGAAGAAAATGGCAACCACTTCAGTATCTTTACCAAGACATGACTGAAATGCCTGCAAAACAGAAATATGGAAGGATCTGTGGAGAGTTTATGAAATCTGTGAATTGGATTGGCAAAAAATCCTCAAACCAACCACATGCTTATTTCAATATAATTGGTTACTTTTGTAATCTTACATATTTTATTTTATACGTTTAAAAGTGCTATCCTGGAAAGGGGTCAAAAGACTTCCCCAGAGTACCAAAAAGGTTCATGACAAATAAAGGTTAAAAATCTCTGCCATAGCACCATGATGGAAGGGATCTCCATCTCAAAGGTCATTTGGTTCAATCCCTATCCAAATCATAAATTGCATTCACAAAATCACCAACAAATAGTTTTGAAGCTTCTGTTTGAAAATCTGCAATGATCACTAATCCAAAAAGCAGTCTGGTTCAATTTTGAACAGAACTAATTGTTGGAGAATTTTCCCCTCACTTATATTGAATTTGAATCCCACATCCCAGTAAATTTTATTCTTTGGTCTGAGCTCTGCTTGTAGGGTCAAGCAGAACAAGTCTAATCTTACTGTTATATTACAACTATTTCTTTTTTTTCAGAATCTTTTTTTAAATTCTTATTAAATATATTTTCACTTTAGTCATGTTGCATAGAAGAATTAAAATGAATGGGAGAAACCATGAAAACAGAACAAAACAAAACATAATACAAGAGAAAATAGTCTGCTTCATTCTGCCATCCAATTCCAATAGTTCTTTCTCTGGATGTGGAAGGCATTTTGCCTCGAGACCATTGGGAATTTTTTAGGTCCTTGCATTGCTGTGAAAGGCACGCTGTGGTCATTGTTGTGTGCAACAACTATTTCAATATTGGGAGACAGCTATCCTATCCCCTCTATGTCTTTTCCGGGCTAAATATCACCAACTCCTTCAAATGTCTCAAAGGACATGGTCTCAAATATCCTCACCATTCTTCTTCTCCTCCTTGGGATGCTTTTCATCTTACAAATAACCTTCCTGTAAAATGGTATCTATAACTGAACAACATACATAAGAAATGATCTGACTAATACTAAGCAAAGTAGGACTACAGTTTCCCTCATTCTGAGCACTCTCTGGCTATTAATGCAGCCTAATTAAGTTTCTGGGGTTGTCATGTTGTACTATTGACTGATATTAAACTTATAGTCCATTAGACCCCTTAAAGTCTCTTCTATATAGCTCATTTTCTAGTCATGTTTCCATAATAGATTAAAATTTTGGAAAGAATGACTTTTTGAAACTAAATACAGGAATTTCCATTTATTCACATGAAATTTCATCTCATTAGTGATCAGAAGTGGTTTCATTTCTGTTTTGATCCTAGTAAAACTACCTATACTATAGGTATAATTATCGGTGTCATTTGAATCATAGACTTGCAGACTTTGAGAGTCTTAGAAAATATCTATTTCAGTGATCTAATTTTGTAGATTCATTGAGTTGATCAAGATCACATAGGTGATCTTAACTGCGGTGACCTTCTCTTTGTTGGAAACACTCATAGGCTTTAGGAAGGTAAGGTGACAGAACATTGCCTTATATCCAGTGGAGGTTAACAAATG
>JAQQSK010016472.1:0-10432 GCA_028658325.1 Potorous gilbertii | reverse complement strand
CTAGTCTATGGGTGGTGAGCCATCCTGGATTTAGCTAGGCTGTTCTTGGACAGCAGACCCCAGTCTATTGCTGAGTCTGTATTCAAAATCTTTTCAGTATGATGGAACCTTAATTGGTTAGGCCTAGGGGGTTCTTAACCTTTTCTGGGTCACAGATCCCTTTGTCCATCTCGTGAAATCTATGGACCCCTTCTGAGAACAATGATTTGAAGTGAATAAAATAAAATACAAAGGTTAGTGAAAATAGAGATGTAATATTTTCTCCATCTGAGTCCACAGACCCTTTGATACTTATACATTCCTGGGTGAGGGTGATGTAGCTCCTACTTGGATACTGCTTCATGATTAATGAAGTGCTTTTCCCATAACCACTCTGTGGTACAAGTTTTATTACAAAAATTTTCAGAAACACTAAGTGACTTGCTTAGTATTACCCAGTTAATTACCCAGTGTTTTCGAAAGCACTTAAGGGGCAGTCAGAAGAGCCCAAATTAAGTAAACTCAGACCTAGGGGGCTAATGCAACCTGTCACTGTAAATGGTTGCTAAGCGTTTTAAAACCATTTTCTCCAAGAAGTTAACATTTGCCTTCAAACCCTGCTTGAACCTCAGGTTTCAGGGAAAACTCCTCAAGCATGAGATGCAGCTTGGGGGTGGAAAGGGACAGGACCTAAGCGAGGCTTCTCTCTGCTTCGCTACCTGTCACCATGACAACCAGCCTTTGGCTCAGCAATGAAGAACAATGGGAAGATGTTAACTTTTATTCTCAGCTCAATGGAGTTTCAGACTAAGAGCCTGTCTAGGAAGGTGATGAGCCAGACAAGGAGGCTGATAACAGAAATGCCTTTCATAATGAAAGGATTTTTTTTTAAGTTTTTCATTTCCCCTTCTAACAAACAAAACAAACCAAACCCCCAAACAAACAAATATCCCAGGGCTCTTCCTCTTTCTCAGAAAATGGTTGCTCAATATTTTCTAAGACTTTATGAACGAATCATGTTCTTTCCCAGATGACTGGGAAACTAGTGGAAAATTCAATGGAATCCAATTTAATGAAATTCAGCAAGTATTTGCTGAGTGCCTACCATGTGCCAGGACATGGTGATATAAAGGCAGAAAAAAATCTCTACCTTAAGAAGCTTAGCACAGTGTCTGGCACATAGTAGGTACTTAATAAATGCTTATTGGCTGCTTAATTGATGGGAGAGGGGTGGGGGAAACTACTTTCTCTTTTTATTAAATTATTTTATTTGTTTTCAGTGTTCTACAATCACTTCCATATATCTTAGATTTTTTCCCCCTCCTTCCTCCCTCCTCCCCACTCCCTCCCCGAGACAGCATGCAGTCTTATATAGGTTTCACACATATATTCCTATTAAATACATTCACCTTAGTCATGTTGCATAGAAGAATTAAAATTAACAGGAGAAACCATAAAACAAAACAAAACAATATGTAATACACAAAAAATGGTCTGTTTCCTTCTGCAATACAGTTCCATAGTTCTTTCTCTGAATGTGGAAGGATTTTGCCTCGAGTCCATTAGGAATTTTTTAAGTCTTTGCATTGCAATGAAATATTAAGTCTACCAGAAAAATTCCTTCTGCACTGTGGTTGTTGCTGTGTACAAAATTCTCCTGGTTCTGCTTGTTTTACTCAACATCAGATCATATATATCCTTCCAGGCCTCTCTGAAGTCTTCCTGTTCATCATTTCTTATAGCACAATAGTACTCCATTACGTTCATATACCACAATTTATTCAGCCATTCCCCAATTGATGGGCATCTCCTTGATTTCCAGTTTTTGGGCCACCACAAAGAGGGCTGCTATAAATATTTTTGAACATTTGGCACCCTTTCCCATTTTTATGATCTCTTGGGGATACAGTCCTAGAAGTGGTATTGGTGGCTCAAAGGGTAGGCACAATTTCCAAATTGCTCTCCAGAATGGTTGGATAAACTCACAGCTAGGGAAAAATACTTTAAAGTCTGTGGATAAAGTCTGTGGATGATCCCAGATCCTGGTTATCTTTCAAATACGGTATTGCGCCCTTCAGAGAATCAGAGGAAGGCTTCTAGCCCACGAACCATAAAGGTGATAGGGATGTGGACAGGATTCACAGTGACGAGATCCATCAGGCAGCAAGGAGTGTGGACATAAAGATAAAAATGACAGTTACTGCCTTCTAAGAGCTTACCTTCGATTTGGAGATCCAGTATCCTTTAAATACTGAGGGCAATTCTTATTAGTGAGCAACTCAGATTGCTACTTGGACTAGCCGTAGGAACTGAACTAGAGCACTGGAAGTTCTCCTGCCTCCCTTCCTTCCTGGGCAACTCCCAGGGAAGCTCGTTGGGAAAAGCGGAGGGGCAATGCCATGGAGGGAGGGGCCAAAGGGAAGGGAAAGAGTGTTTATTAAGTCCCTATTTTGGGCCAGAGGTGGTGCTAATTGATGTACAAACGTTATCTTGTTTGATCCTCACAGCAATTCTGTGAGGTAGGTGTTATCATCCTCATTTTACAGTTGAGGAAACTGAGGCAGATTGAGGTCACGTGACTTGTCGAGGGTTACACAGTTGGTAAATTGCTGAAGCTGGATTTGATCTTGAGTCTTTCAAATTTCAGGTTCAAAGCACTATCCACTGGGACACCTAGGTTCATGGATTTAGAACTATAAGGTTAGAAGAGGCCATTCATCCTACTCCCTCATTTTATAGATAACTGAGGCCCAGGGAAGTTAAGTGACTTGCCTGAGGTTAGCTGGCTAGTGAGTCTCTGAGGCAGGATTTGAATCCAGATCTTTTCCTCCAGAGCCCATGCTTTTTCTCAGTGGGTCAGGCCTTGGGTAGTAGAAGACACTGGGATGGAGGGTAGGAGGGCACTGTCAATAAGGTTTAAGAAAACAATTGTAGGAGTCTGGCAAGTACAAGAAGTAGACTATGTAGTGGACAAATTTTATCAAAATTCAAGTCAGGCTGCAACCACTAATCCAGTAATCTTGATAGAGGGGTTTAGCTCAGTTGGTCAGAGATAGTCTAGGTTAAGAAATCATAGGATCATATCTTTAGAGCCAGAAGGAACTGTAGGGCCTTCAGAAGCTCAGGGTTCTCTTTGCACCATAATGAGTCCTCATGGAAGAACTTCAGTGGAGGATGTATACAAAAATTGGCACCAGACTAATACCTTGGGTCTCTGTGGGTCAGATTTTTGAATGTCGAGACTTCTATCATAGTTCTGCATGAATGCAGGAATGACCCTTGAGCACCCAGAAATAAATAAATGCAACGAAGAAGACTGAAAAATTTAAAGGCTAAAACTTAAAATGTCCTGTTGGACTCATTGTGGCAAAGGGGAGGGGTACGCTGATTGATTTATTGGTCCTGACTATAAAGGAGAAGATCGGTCTTTTCTTGTGAAAGCTGAGAGATAGGAGAAGAAACAATAGAGGAGAAGGAAACGGGAAAATCAGTAGTCACAACATCAAAAATTGGGGCAGTGATTAGCAGTGGAACCAGTTGAGAGAATTAGCTGCTAAGAGGTCTCCAGGGAGACATGATCACCTACATTCACAGGATATATCCTGTGTGTGTGTGTGTGCGTGCGCGCGCATGTGTATGTTTCTCACGTAGTCTTTGTGATTTAATATTGTTCCATCTTGTAGGCCCAGCTATCATCCACTTCAGCCCAACAGTCTGAGAGGTCCATGTGTAGTATTATTGTAGATTAAATTAAGCCCATTGAGCTTTATCTCAGGAGTCAAGGAAACTGTATTTCAGAAGAATTTTAATTTTTTTAAAGATCAAACTAAAAAGCTTAAAGGATTAATCTCCAGCTACCTGGTAACTCGTGCTATCTAGAATGAACAACTTCTTCCCGTTTAGGAATGGACTAGATGTTACTGTACTTTCATTTGTGTTTGCTGATATGGGCTGCTTTGGAACCATTTCTGTATTCTTTTCAATTCCCACCTCTCCTTTCCTCTGCTCTTGCATAAATTTTATTGACCTAAACAAGGACTCCTTAGGCTAGCAACATAGTGAGCTCAGCCTGCACTTTAAAGACCAAGATGCTGAATTTGCTAAGCAACTTCCTTAAAGGTCATTTAGTAAGTTCTGGGCTTTCATTCTAGAAGATTCTGACTTCACGCACACACACACACACACACACACACACACACACACACACACACACTCACCTTATAGCTATATGATACACCTCAAGTTACTCTAGCTAAAAGATGTATTTAGCACAGTGCTGTGTGAATGCGTGGATTTTAAGGGATCTGTGATCTTAGATGGAGGAAAAATTACTTTTTTATTTCCATTAACTTTTACATTTAAAAACATTGTTCTAGGGAGGGATCTTTAGGCTTCACTGGAATGCTAGGGGGTACAAGATAAGGAAAAGATTAAGAGCTCCTCATTTAGTTGAAAGAGCATGGATACTCTCAGAATAATTTATTTGTAGGAGCAACATTACAAACCAATTGTTTTCTAACCTTTAATACCCTACTTCATATGGGCCTTAGTTTTGATTTTCTTCAATAGAATAGAAGCACCTTGAGGGCAGCAACTTTTTGGGGGAGGCACTTAATAAATGTTGGGTTGGATTAGATTGAATTGAGTCTGTTAAATGAAAGGGCTGGGCTAAATGATATCTAAAGGGACTTTCAGTTTTAACATATTGGGATCCTTGTGTCAGAGGAAAGGATTGAATCTCTTTAGGAGATTTCTCAGAAAATTTGGAAAACTTAATGGCTATTATGATACCACACAATGTGTTGACACCAATTATCCTTGTAAGCACATGCTTCGTAAAACTCAAAAAAAGAAAAGTTTTATTAGAGAGTAGAAGAAAATTCAATGAAACTCATATAAAGAGCTCATGGGAAATCAACACCCTTCAGTGAATAAGTCTATAAGAGCTCCTCAGTCAGTTTCAGCCCCAGGTAGACCACTCCACCTGCCTCACCAGCTTAAAGGTGGCACTTTTTGAAGTTCCTAGAAGTGTCCAGCAGGTAGTATCTAGTGTTACCTTTTCTGGGAACTTGTGCAACTCTTGTGAGCAACTCTTTCAGGTGCTGCTGGTGGGCGCCATATTGCTGTTGCAAGAGGAGAATGCTTCAGAGGCTGTCTTGTAGCAGACCACAACAGAAAGTGAACTATGTCTCTGAATCTTGATGTGCTTGCTAGCTGTTACTTTAGGAATATCCCTTAAACCTTTCTGCGCTTCAATTTCCTCTTCTGTAAAAATGAAGGAGAGAAGGGAGGGTTGGATTAAAATGGGGGTTGAATTAAACTATTAATGGAATGATTTCCTGTACATAAAATATACTTTTTTCTAAAATTTTTAAAAATTAATTTGTTTCACCCTCTCACCCCCTAGTATTGAACAAATAAAAAGAACCTCTCTTCCCCCTCACATAAACCCTCAATACATATATGACCTTCTAGGGCCCTCTACCTCCAAATCAATGATTCTAAGTATATAATCCCTCTCTGGGCAGTTACTGTTCCCAGTGATCTCTGACCTCACAGAAGTTGGCCCTGGGGTTAGAAATACTTAAACTTCTTTTTCCTTTTTTTTTAAAAGTTACTTGAATTTTAGAAAAAATGTTAAGGAGGTAATTTATCTGCTTTTGAGAAGTATGATAAAATATAGCACTGTAATTTCACCACAATCAGTTTAATGATTTAAACTATTAATGGAACTGTTTCCTGCCCATAAAACATACTTAAAATTTAAAAAAATTAATTTGTCCCTCCCTCTACTCACTCCATTCTTGAACAAAGACAGAGAACATTCCCCCCATAAGCCCTCAATATATAACTACACAGTCCAATAAAGCAAATTTCCATTTTGACCATGTCAGTCAGTTATAAACCTCTATTAAATACCTACTATGTGCCCAGTCACTGTGCTAAAGGGTTGTTGTTTGTCCTTCTTTCAAAGGGCTTGAAATAAGTCAGGGAAGTCAGGAGGCAGCCAGGAGGAGGAAGAAAATTCCAGGGATGGAGGACCACCAGTGAAAATGTTCAGTCAGTGCCAAACAGAGATTCAGTGAGCCCATTCTATCACATCTTCTCCATTAGACTGACATTTCTACCATCTCATACCAGTTGAGGTCTATGATTGTGATGGAATACTACTATTGTGTAAGAAATGATGAGCTCGATGATCTTATAAAAACATGGAAAGAGTTGCATGAAATAATGAAGAGTGGAATGAGCAGAACCAAGAAAACACTGTATACAATATAAAAGCAGTATGGTTTTAGGAATGACTTTGAATGAATAAATTATTTTGACTATTATAAATGTCCAGATTAACTACAAAGGACATATGAAGGAAGACACTATATGTGTCCAGAGAAAGAATTAATGGATAGAAGTATGTGTAGAATGTTTACATGTATACACACACACATACATATTTGTATCTAATTGTAGCCATCTCTAGGCTGCTGGGGCAGTGAAAGAAAGAAAAAAAGAGGGGAAAAGAAAGTCACACGATAACTTTACTATATATTAAGAGGAATAGTAAATTGTACATAATAGATTTTCAGCATCATGTACAATAATTTTTTTTCTCTACTATTCTATGTTATGGAAATTCTTGTGTTATTTCTTAAGTTCAGAATAAGATAAATAAAATTTAAATAGGATAAGGAAGCAAGGGACTTGAGAGAAGAGAACAGTATAGAGTTGAGCTGGTTCACCAAGGATCTCGATAGTGAAGGGAGCATGGTGTAGTCGGTATAGGGGTGATGACCTGGAAAAGAACTAAGGGTTCAAGAAATTGGTGGTCATGGTGAATGAATAACAGTATTTGGGGTTACAAAGGGGAGAGAGGGAGAGGAAAGAGCGGTGGAACGACAGCAGATTTTGATCTGATAAGGGAACTTCAGAGTTAATGAATATTGAAGTGGTGTACCTGTGGGGTGCTGGCAAGATCAAGTTATAGCCATCTCTCTGTGTAGCTGTGACAAGGTATGGAAGAACAGGTCATGGGAAATGAGTTAGTTGATGAACTGAGAAGTGAGGATGTATCCATAAAATGTTGAAGTCCTTCAGTGTGCAGACAGGAGTTCCGGAGAAAAGAATAAACGAAGCATTTATTAGGCATCTACTATACACTAGGCATTGTATTACGTGTCTTACAAATATTATCTCATTTGATCCTCACAACAACCCTGGCAGATAGGGATGTTATTACTGTCCCAACTTTATAGTTGAGTAAACTGAGGCATACAAAGGTTAAATTCCATACCCAGGGTCACATAGCTAGTAAGTGTCTAGGGCTGGATTCAGGTCTTCCTGACTTCAGGTTCAAATCTCTGTCTGCTGCTCCACGTAACTGTTTCTGAGAGGAAAGACTATTAGTCATGGACCAAACTTACTGAGGAAACAAGGGAAATGACCTGGAGGATTGTGGACCCTAGCTATTAGAATTTTGATAGGAGAGATAAGGTAGATTGAGTGAACCTCAAAGAGGTTAGAGTGATGGTGGTAGAGAGTGAAGGGTTTGGCTTCCAGGTAAAATCCTTTTAGGATGTGGGGCAGCTCAGATGATGAACCAGAGGAGGGAGGGAAGGGAAGGGTTTGCAGTTAATGATTTTCTCTTCATTTCCTACAAGCAAGCCAAACTAGATCAAACCACATCAGCAAGAGAGAATGATGAAATAGTGAAAATGTATGTCTATTTGCATCTTAAGCTTATCACCTCTCTGTCAAAAGATGAGTGGCATGGTTCATCTACCTTCTTTTGAACTTATACTCTGTCAGTGCTGATTAGTCTTTCAAAATCTTTCAAAGCTATTTTTCTCTGTAACGTTATTGTGTAAATTGTTGCATTTCTTCTGCTCATTTTATTCTGCATCAGTTCACAGAGATCTTCTAGTTTCTCTGGAAACTGTCCACGTCATCATTTCTTATGGCACAATAATACTCCATTGCATTTACAGGACATACCACGGCTTTTAGAAACTATTTCCCAATAAAAAGACACTCTAGTTTTTAGTTACCAAAAAAGAGTTGCTGTAAATACTTTTGTACAAATAAATCCTTTTCCTCTCTCCTGAGTTTCTCTGGATATAATTTAAGTAATAGTGTAGCTGGGTTAAAGGGTTTGCTCATTTTAGTAACTTTTGGGCATAGTTCCAAATTGTTTTCCAGAATGACTGGACACATTCACAGTGCACTAGTATACGTATTTGTTCCCATAACTACTTCCACTAATGATTTGAAATCTACAGAAAAACTAGAGTAAGTTTATTTGTCTAGCCTAGGTTTGTCAAAAGAGAGAGATAGAAGCCTTTTAAAAGAAGCTTGTAGGCACTAAAGAAGGGCTCCAGATACCCTCCCCACCCTGCAAAAAAAACCCAGTCCTGGAGTGGAGCTCACAGAAGGCTTCCAGTTTACTTAGGGGTAAGTCAGGGAACCTGAAGCGATGCATGGGTGCCTAAGAGAGGGAGCCCAGATCACACGTTAGTCAAGGTTGTATGTTCATGTTGTCTGTCCAATAGAATGTAAATTCCTCAAGGACAAGAACTTTTTCATTTATGCCTTCACAGTTCCAGCTTCTGGTACATGTGCTTAATACATGTACCTAATACTTTACAAACATGATAAATGAGTGTGAGTGTGAGTCTTACCTTCAGGATAATGATACATTGGTGGATACTATTGAGCTATGGTTTTAAAAAGCCTTTTTCTTTTTTTCTTTTTTCTAATTATATATAAAGACAAATTTTAACAATTCATTTTAAAAAATTTTGAGTTCCAAATTTCCTCCTTCCTCTCTTACCTCCCCCATCCCTAAGATGGTAAGCAATTTGATCTGGGTTTTATATGTGCAATCATGTAAAACATAGTAGATAGATTTCTGACCCACAATGTACAGAGACCCTACTGGGTCTTTTGGGGGCCCATGGGTGACAGACAGGCATAGGCATGCACCATATTTCTTCTACTAGATCAGGAGCACCCTGAGGGCAGGGGCCACATCCTATTTTCTTTGTATGCCCTTCTAACACACTGATCTTTACACATGAGGTTCTTTATGTATGTATTTATTTTGGGAGCCTAACATTGGCTGTTTTAACTAATACAGTCCTATGGAACACACATTCCCAAAACAAGGATTGGATTAAGATCCAACTATGCATAAAGTACAAGCATTAATAATAGAACCTAAATAACAAAGTTGTTTTGGAACCTTTCAAAGTCCATTGTAGGGGAAAAAAAGTCTTTTTTTTTTTTTCCGGAGGAGAGTCCTTGAAATTAGCCATTAGGGATACATCCTTATACTTTGGGGCTTCTCTAACACTGCAAGTTAAGATAGCTGGAATGAAAGAAGTGAGCCCCGTCCAGACTATTTTGATAAACTTTCATTTCCCTTTGCAGAGCTAGCCCCGTTTCCTGATTTTCTGATTTTATCAGATACCAGCAGTGAATTTACTGTTAATGCAAATAGGGAGCAAGTTGGTGGTGATTGGTCTGCCATAGCTGTGAGGGTGGAGAATGGAAGTGAAGTGAGAACAGAGTCTGCTTCCTTCCTGTCTTACACTGGGATGGGATTGGAAATATCATCTAGCTGTTCTATACACAGAGATCAGACCACATATATCTCCTTACATGGCCCCATGTGAGGGGTTAGGGGTCAGTCAAGTGGTTTTTTTGAACAAGACAAATTTCCGCCTCCTGGAGACTTATTGTTCTGGGGAAAGAAATTAGTTGTAACCCTTACTAGGGTTCAGAATCTGGAATTAGAGTATGACCAAAGTTTGGGATAGAAATATCAAGGAAGAATTTTGTCAAATGTCTGTGTGAGATTCTATTATGTACAGATTACTACTGAGAATTCCACCAGGATAAAAGAACACTTGGGCTTCAGCAAGGCTCTGCTCCAGGAAGCCAAGTGGGGACAATTTCTATGTCCAGCCTGGAAAATAGACAGCTGCAACCTACCTAGTATGAATGGATAGATACGAAGGGGTCCAATGATCAAACACATCTCCCCTACTGACTCTCCACAATGCCTGACATTTCACAATTAGAACTTCATTCCCTTGGGCTAAGGCTTTTGTTCCCTGTTCATATGTGCACGCCTCTGAGAGGGGCGATATATTAAACCATTATTAGTTAATAATACCTGAATCGGATTAGTTATCAGATTACATGCCAGATTGATATCTGAGAGCAGGGCCTTTTAAGAACTGGATACAGGATAGATCAATTTTGCAAACAAAACAGAACTTGATGTCAAGCAGCCAACTAAGATTCTTATGTAAAGAGACTATACTTCTATTCTGTAGAATCAAAGAATTATAGGATATTAGACCTGAAAAGGAAATTCAAGCTCATTTAATCCAACCATCAGATCTTGTAGGTGAGGAAATGGGGGCCTAGAAAGATAAATAGACAATTGCAA
>JAQQSK010016471.1:0-10432 GCA_028658325.1 Potorous gilbertii | reverse complement strand
CGCCGGGCCACCCTGCGTGAGGGGCGGGGCGGGGTGTGCGTGCGGGGCGGGCCGGGGGCGTGCGTGCGGGGCGGGCCGGGGGCGGGCCGCAGCGAGCGGGCCGGGCCGGAGCTTGAGGCGAGCGTTGTGGAGCCAAGGCCATGCGCAGGGTCGAGCACAGGGACGCCCCGGGCCCGGGGCCACAGGGCAAGGCCTCGCTGGAAGGGCCGCCGGCAGAGCCCGGACCTGGGGCCGGGGCGGGGGCGCGCCGGAGCACCGAGTCCGAGGTCTATGACGACGGCACCAACACCTTCTTCTGGTGAGCGTCGGGCGGGCGCGCGGGTGTGCGCGGGCGCGGGTGTGCGCGGGCGCGGGTGTGCGCGGGCGCGGGTGTGCGCGGGCGCGGGTGTGCGCGGGCGCGGGTGTGCGCGGGCGCGGGTGTGCGCGGGCGGCACGCCCCCGTGCTGGCCCCTACCCTGTCCCCTACTCTGCCCCCCCTCCCCCCGCCTGCCACCGTTTACCCCTGCCGCGGCGTTCGGAGTGCCCCCTTTGACCCCCTGACCTTTCTTTGGCCCTGGGTGTGCCGCGGACCCTTCATCTCCATCCAGAACCTCGAGAAGTCCCATGTGGTCAGGGCAAGGCTTCTTGTGGAAGGTTCTCCGCCGGCGGCCCTCGGGGGCTCCGGGTCTCCTGAGGCCGCCAGGTGTGCAGAGGATACCTGGGAGCAGCCCCCGCCAGGGATGCGCCGGCGGGGTCTGGCCTTAGGGTTCTCCTACTGGGAGGGCATTCCAGGCAAAGGGAGCAGCTGGGGTAAAGCTGGGTCTGGAGATGGAACCTCTGGGAGGCCAGGGTCACCGGATCCAAGAGTATGTTTCTGGAAATGAGATGTAAGAAGATCCCGAACGTGATGAGGGGGTGACATGATTAGATCTGACCTTTAGAAGATCAGTCTGATATCGGAGTGGAGGGTTGGCTGGGGTGGGGGGAATCAGAGGCAGGTAGAGTCTGTTGTAACAGACCAGTCCTATGGGTGTGAGGGCCTGTGCCTGGGAGGGTAGCCGAAGGAAGTATTGATAAGGTGTTACCAAAGCCCAACAGATCAGAAATGGTGTAGAGGCGAAATGGACCAACGATGTTGCAGAGGTGAAATCAATAGGTATTGGCATATTGGATTTGGGGGTGACACGGTGAGGGGTCCAGGTTAAAGCCTAGGTTGGGAGTCTGGGGAACTAAGAGGCTTTGGATAGTTTCATTCTCATCCCCTCTGGGCTGCTACCCAAACACAGATCACCAAGACACATGGTCACTTAGATCAAGGCCACCAGCCCTTGTAGGTTTGGACTACAGGTGTCTTCTCTAGTCTTCAGGTGAGGAAGTTGAGTCTCTGAAGGGTCAGCAGTAATGATGCTGATGATAAATAAGAGCCAGCCTTTCTAGAGCCCTTTAGTGTTCTCAAAGTGCTCCTCACCACAGCTCTGGGAAGTTGGGGGTGTTCAGAGCCCCCTTTTACAGCTAGGGAAATGGACACAAAGTAATGAAGGGACACAGTGCTTGTCATTGTCTGAAGCTTGATGCCACTGTACTCCCTGGCTGCCTTTCTGACTCAGTGCCCCTTGCTATGCCAAGGCACAGATGACCCAGCTCCTGCCTTCCAGCTGTGTGAGTGCTAGGGAACAGAATTGAGGGGCCTGCACAGACCTAGGAGTTGGAGGGACAGAGAGTCAAGCTCCTTCTACTCCCCTCCTCACCCAGTCCTGGCCCCCATGAGGGTGTGGCTCCTTGGCTTCCCTTACCCCCTCCCTCACCAAATCTGGCAGCCTCCCCATGTTCGAGTGCTAGGGCCTGCAGGGCAGAGAGCCTCTCCTGCCTGTCTCCTTGGGCCCTTAAATGGGTCCCGCTCTCACCCCTGGCCTGGGCCCTGCCCTCCCATGGCAGCCTCTTCTTCTCTCTCCAGAATCCACAAGAACCCTAAATGCAGTGTTAGGTGCTCTTGGCCGCCCACTGCCCTTTCCTACTTTCCCTTCTTCATGTCTGTCTCCTTTTTGGTTCATCCCTTCCACCTTGTCTCCGTGCCTGAGGTAAGGATTCAGCCATCCTTTCAGCGTGCCAGCCCCCCCAGACTTACATGTCTAGTTCCTTCTTTGGATGTCAACACCCTCATGTTCCCAAGGCAGAACAACACCTCATCACTCCCCCAAAACTCCTCTCTGGACCACCTCCCCCCTCTTCCATATTCAGCCTGTGGCCATGCCTCCCTCCAGGCACTCACTTCTCTCTCTCCTGGGCTCCCCGACCCCAGCCATCCTCCACTGTGCCCCTAAAGCTGTTTGCCTGAAGGGCAGGTCTCACTCTGGAGGCTTTGGAGGCTGAGCCCCGTGGTGGGATCCCAGACAGTCGGCCCCCCCCCCACATTGGTGCTGGGCTGAGCAGGGACTGCAGGAAATGGGAGAGTACCTCCGTTGTTTGTTGCATACAGGAGGTATCCCATAATGCTTTTTGAAGAAAAGATGATCTAGTTGGAATTGTGTATCAGTCAAGGGATGAGGTCTGTCAGGACCCCCAAAAAACATTGGCTGGGTGAGGATGCTGCTTCCATACCATTCCTTCTGGGACCCTCCAGGGACCCACACTGAGCTGGCTTCAGAATCAGGTTCCTGAGGCTGTCCCCAGCTGCCACATACTCCGTGGAGGCCTTCCTGAGGCAGCTGGACACAGTGACTCCCAAGGGTTTGTTTCTGGGCTGTGACTGTGAGCCCTTGCTGACCAAGTTCAATACCCACTGCCACATCTGGCTCCAGACAGTTTGAAACTGCTACCTCCCAGTCACCTCTGGGGGAGGTCTTGTGTGGCCAGCTGGGCAGAGGAAGCCTTGCTCTCTTTTCCAGAGGGTTTCTTTGTGATGACTCAGGGGGCATCTGTGCTTGCTACAGAGGGGTTTGATTTTTGTCTGGGGCACAGGGGCAGGCCCTCAAAGGAGAAGACTTATGAGGTCATGGTACATGATAGTTGGTGGAGAGGAGTCATGGCAGGCAAGTGGGCAGAGTTGACCTGAAGGCAGATTGCCCATTGGAGGAGGGGGTTGCCTTTTTTCCTGTGAGCAGAGTTAGAGGGAAATTATTTTTGCAGTTGTGGGAAGGATGGAGTAGTGAGGGGGGTAAACATAAGGCAAGAAATTCAGGCATGAATGGAGAGGAAAGGGTTGGGGAAGGCTGGTAAGAAGAGCACCTTGCAGGCCTGGGTTACCCAGAGGAAGAAAGGGATTTGGCCAGCAGACAGTTGGAGATACTGAGTGAGTGAAAAACACACACACACACACACACACACACACACACACACACACACACACACACTCTCTCTGTCCAGTTTTGTGGCCTCTGCTCACTTAGGCCAGGGGCTCCCTTCCTCTCTGCTCCTTGGGGTCCCTGTAGGCCTTGGGAATTGCTCAGAGGGGGTGGGGTAGTTGAGAGACTGCCCTGTGTTCTCCCTCCCCTTCACCTGGGGAACTTGAGCAGGCAAGTTCAGTGCTATCTGGCCATCTATCTGCCTGTTCATGTGGGACTTCTGATGCCCAGCCCTTGCTAGCATGGGGAAGTGTCAGGGACGCAGGGTTAGGAGGCCAGAAAGGAGACTCTGTTTTTATCTGCCAAGGAGCCTGAGTGGTTTTGACCCACTGACCAAAGTGATGAGCAGGTCCCCAAGAGTCAGTCAGAGAGGTGTGTCCTGGACTCCTGGATGACTTGGTCCATGATCTTTAAAAGGTGGAAGGAGCCAGGAGGGGACACAGGGTTGGCGCACCTGGTCCAAGTCTTCAGTGAAGGAATAAATGAGATAGCGTCCTTTAGGGGCATCCAGTGTGCCTCAGATGAAAGGGAGTTCAGTTTCCCATTTGGGGAAATAACATATTGGAGGTCCTGCCCCATGGCTGATAGAAAGATCTGCTGGCCTTCAGGGCCCAGCCCACAGATCCTCCATGTCCAGGGCTCAGGATGTTGTCCGATGGAGGCAGGTGTGGAGTTGATGACTCTTCAAGCAGCTTGAGTAGAAGTTGCGATGGCTTCTAGTTTGTGGATATATGGACCTCGCCTGGCCTGCCCCACTCCTGGCCCAGAGGATGCTTTATGGGGATCTTGAGTGGTTGGTATAGACATCAACTCTAAGAGAGAGGCAAGGTGTGATTGTACTGTGAACATGTTAGCTTAGTGAGAGAAACCAATCCTGGGGCCTTGGTGGCCTCGGAACTCAGGAGTGAGACCATCGGGGAGCCAGCAAAGCTCATAGGGTCTTGGTCTACCTTTAAGGGGCCCTTGTGGGAGAGAGAAAAGCCAAGATGGCAGATGGAACTGGCTTCAAATTCCTGCTCCCCAGTCTCCTACCTTTGTGGTCTTGGACAAGTGGAAGTTCTTATTTCAAAGCAGTTGGTTTTTTTGGGTTTTTTTTGTCCAGAAACTCCCAATGAAAGCTTTAATTTTGTGTGGCATGACTGCATACTTGGCTCAGCATTTTGTGAGAATTTTTCCTTCTCCTTTCCTCTTCTCTCCATTCCCCCATCCTCTTTCACTCCCCTCCTCCCTCCTTTCCCATTTCCCTCCCCTTCCTTCCTCCCCTCCCTCTCTTGCCCTATTTGAGTTCTTATGGAACTCGACCTGCCTACTCTCCTCCTTGGGTGACCTGGGGTTACCATACCCATCTAGAATTTTCCTGTCCTTCTGGTGTCCTGTGACCTTAGGCTCCAGAAGTGCCTTCCCCTTTGCCCTAGGGATCCAGGGAGAAGCCTCACAGTCCAGTCTCTGGGACCTCCCTAGCTTTGGTGGGCCCAAGGGCTTCATTGTCTTGACATGGGGTGACATCTCTTTGATGTCTTGGGGGAAGGAATCTTGAGGCTCTGCCCCTACCCTGACCCCTAGGACTGGTCAAACCCAGCAGGAGGCTATGACCTTAGGGGTGACAGTGAGAATCCACAGGGTTTCCTTGGGATGCTGGTGTTCTGGTAATGCAGGAATAACCTTTGACTGCTTGGAGAGGAGCCCCTGAGGGCTGGGAGGGTAGGGGTGGGGGCCTGGTACTAGTACTGGTTTGACCAGAAAGGAGGCCTCATGAATTAAGAGATGCCTGATTCCAGAGCTTCATGTAGAATCTGGTTCTTTTCTAAGCAGGAAGTTGCTGGCCATATTTCTCTGCAAACAGAAATAGAAAACTTTTCTTGGAAAAGTTTAAGGGTTTTTATGCTGAAATCAGAATACCCTAAAATAAGCATTTCCATATTCCTAGCAGAATGTAAAGAGAAGATGGTCAGGAAGCCAGCCACTTCCAGAAGTCCTCATAAGGATGCAACCACCTCTGTGGCCCCGTCCATCCATCATCCATTTGTCTGTCCATCCATCCATTCGTCCATTCATTCACCAATTCATCCATCCATCCATTTGTCCATCCATCCATCTATCCATCCATAGATCCATCTGTCCATCTATCCATTGTTCTCTTGGGTGTAGCTCACATTTTCCAACTGGCCCTTTCCTTTCTTTTGTTGGGAAGTTCTCAGCTGTCTGTCCCAGTGCCTGCCTCTCACTTCCTTTGCCTGCCATGAACACTCATGGATGGGCTTGTGGGGTGCAGGATCAGAAGGGTCAAGTTAGACTTCCAAGCCAGGGCTTCCCAAGCAAGGGGGAGGGAGGGTATCTGGGAACTTGAGCTTTTATTTCTAAATAGGTGTTTTGGTCATTGTTCCAGTTTAATTGGCTTCCTGTATAAAGGCTTGTATTCCACTTTATACATTTGAAACCAGCATTCTGAGAAGAGGTCTCTCAGCTTCACCACAATGCTGGGGGACACAGATAAGGTTCAGAAACCCTGCCTTCCTCCGAGGGTTATAAGATCCAAAGTCCCCTCTGTCTCTGGAAAGCTGAAGCAAGTGTTCACATCCATTTGTACACACTGAAAAGAGAGTCACTGAACCTTGGGCCCTACCAATGCAGTCAGGAAAAAATGAGTCCCGCACTGGCCACACATGAGTCCAGACAGGCGGTCAGTCCTCAAGAATCATGGCTGATCATTGACTAAGCTAGCTCAACTCAGCAAGCATTTATTAATTGATTACAAAGTGCCAGGTACTGTGTTGAGGATTCTCACAGACCTTGCACTCCCAAGGGGAACCTTCACATGGAAAGTAGATACCCTCACCCTACCCCCCAATATATCCCCTTCTCTCCGACACTGCCCTCGCCCTGGTGTAGACCCTCAGCCTCAGACCTGGATCATGGCCATAGCTGCTGGTGAGTCTGCCTGCCTCCCTGCAAAGGGTCCAACTGTGTGTCCCCCCCACCATCAGTGGACTCTGGGGGCTTCCTGTTACCTCTAGGGTCACAGAAAATCCTATTCATGACAGTCCCCATCTTTCCTGTCTCCCCTCTATGTACTGTGCATTGGGTACTGGGCTCAGTGCTGGCTGTTCCTGGCATAGGTTGCTTCCCCAGCTCCCTTGACTTCCTTTAGGTCCCAGCTGAAATCTTAGGCCTCTCTAATCTCAGTCACTTCCTTCCCTATGTAAACCATTCCCATTTTAGCCTGTATGTTTATTGTCTGTATGTCATTGTGCACGTGCTGTCTCCCCCAGTAGAGGGAGAGCTCCCCAAGAGTAGAGCTGGCTTTTGTCTCCCTTGTATGCACATGCTTAGCATGGTGCCTGGCACACAGTCTGTGCTGATGGGCTAGAGAAAGCCTACACAGTCAGGAGGGAAGGCATGAGGAGAAAGGTCTGGGGTTAGAGCTCAAGTCTAGATGAGACTAGAGGACACCAGAAATGCCTTCAGCACATGTGACAAATGAAGGAGTGAAAGTGTCTGACTTGTTTCTGTTCCCATTTTCCATGTGTTTCAGGAGAGCCCACACATTAACGGTCTTGTTCATCCTTACCTGCGCCCTTGGCTACGTGACTCTGCTAGAAGAGACTCCTCAGGATACTGCTTACAACACCAAACGGTAAGCCTGGGCCTTGGGCCTGCCTCCTGCCGGCCAGGACCAGACAGAAATGATGGTTCATTGCGGTATCTTAGTAAGGTGCCTGTTCCCCTCTTTGATGACAAAGCTTAGGGCTGCCATTGCTGTGGGACTGCTACTTCTGTCACCATCCCCTTGACCTGGGGCCCCAGCGCACCCCAGCACCTGCTTCTGTTTGAGTGTGTTAGGGGTCTATCAGGGAAAGGCCCTTGAGCTAGTGGGAGGAGAGAACTTAGCAGGCAGCTGCCCTCAGTGGTCTCTAGTTGTCTTTCTTCGTTTTTGCTTTCCCTGGTTCAGGTATCCAAACCACATTTGTGTCAGAGGGAGGACCCTTTTCCTCTTTTCCCCTCCAATTATATAGTGTTGGAATTCATTTGGAAACGTTGGAAACGTTTGGTGTAGAACTTGCTAGGAAACTGTCTGGTCTTGAGTTTCTTGTCTCAGGGAGCTCATGTTTGGCTTGTTTGATTTCTTTTTGTATTTCCTCTTGTTGATCTAGGCAGTTTATATTTTTGTAAATAATTCATTTCATTTAAATTGTCAGTATTTTTGGCAGTTGGTCGGGCAAAATTGCTTTTAATAGTTGCTTTAATTTCATCTTCATTAATTGTACATTTACCCTTTTAACTTTTGAAACCGATAATTTGGTTTTCTTCTCTCTTCTTTTAAAAATCAATTTAGTCAATGGTTTATTTTTTCTCTTTTATAAAATCAGCTTCTAGCTTTACTTATTGGTTTAATAGTTTTTTTGACTCAATTTTATTATCTCAATTTTGATTTTCTGGATTTCTATTTTGATGTTTAATTGGGAGGATTTTAATTTGATGTTTTTCTATTTTGTTTAATCACATGCTCAATTTGTTGATTTGTCCTTTTTTCCTTTTTTCATTGATGTGTTTAGAGATAAAAGTTTTCTCCTAAGTAGCTTTGGCTACAACACACAAATTTTGGAACATAGTCTTGTTCTTGTCATGATTTTTAATGACGCTATTGATTGTTTCTGCAATTTGTTTTCAGACCCACTCATTCTTTAGAATTAGGTTGTTTTGTTTCCAATTTTTTGTCTGATTTTCAGAGACCCTTTTTTAGAGATCTCTTTCCAGAGGTGATTGGTGGATTCTTTCAATTTCTATTTCACCTTTTGGTTCTAGAATATCAGGGCAATTTTCCTTGATAATTTCTTGAAAGATGATGTCTAGCCTCTTTTTTTGATCATGACTTTCAGAGAGTCCCAGTATTTTTTAAATTGTCTCTCCTGGATCTATTTTCCAAGTCAGTGGTTTTTTTCAATGAGATATTTCACGTTGTGGTCTATTTTTTTATTCTTTTGGTTCAGTTTTATAATTTCTTGATTTCTCATTGTCATTAGCTTCCATTTGTTCCATTCTAATTTCTTCAGTGAGCTTTTGGACCTCTTTTTCCATTTAGCCAATTCTGCCTTTTAGGTATTCTTCTCCTCATTGACTTTTTGGACCTCTTTTGCCACTTGGCTTAGTCTATGTTTTAAGGTGCTATTTTCTTTAGTATTTTGTTGGGTCTCCTTTAGCAAGCTGTTGACTTGATTTTCATGATTTTCTTGCATCACTCTGATTTTTCTTCCCAATTTTTCCTCTGCTTCTCTTACTAGGTTTGCAGAATCCTTTTTGAGCTTTTCCATGGCCCACAACCAATTCATGTTTTTCTTGGAGGCTTTCAATGTGGCAGCTTTGACCTTGTTGTCTTCTGGTTGTATGTTTTGATCCTTTTTGTCACCAAAGGAAGAATCTGTAGTCTAGTTCTTTTACAATCTTTACTCGTCTTTCCAGCCAAACACTTGACTTTCTGAGTCTTTGTCAAGGCAGGAGTCTGCTTCGAGTGAGGCTGGGGTAGGGGTGGGTGTATTTCCCAGGCTTCAGGGATTTTGTATCAGCTGCTTGATCCCCAGCTGTCTGTAGGCCTGGAGCTCCAGAAGCAGCTTCTGCAGCTGCTACTGCAGCTACCATCCCCACAGAGTTTTCCCACTGACTTTTTTGGCATTTGTGGGTTGAGAAGTCTGGAAAATACCACAATTGCCAATGGTTCAGTCCCCTGAGGCCTGCTTCTTCATTTGTGCTGCACTCCTTGCCCACTGTGAAAGACCCTTTCTATCAACTTTCCAGGTTGTCTTGGGCTAGGGTTTTCTTTCCCTCTGTCATTTTGTAGGGTCTGTAGCTCTAGAGTTTTTTTAGAGTCATTTTTTACAGGTATTTGGAGGGCTTTGGGGGAGAACTCAGAGGAGTCTCTGCTTTTATTCCACCATCTTGGCTCTGCTCCCTCCATTTCTGACTTTCTAAAATTGTGTTCATCTTCTTAACTTCTTTCTTTTTTATTTTATGGTTAGATTTATCTAAATCTCAGGGAGGTAAATTGAGGTCCCTCACTGGTATAGTTTTACTGTTTATTTCCTTCTGTACCTCATTTTATGTTTACTATGAAGAGTTGTATGCTCAACCTTTGGTGCATTGATGACAAGCTGCAGCTTCTGGTGGATCAGAGATATTTTGTTTCACTAGTTCTTTCAGTCAGATCTTGTTCTGGTGAGATGCAAGGGACCTTCTGAGAGCCTGTTAACAACCTTAATTTGTGTTGAGCATGAAGGCTACATTAGCCCTCAGTGGTGTTCTTGCCAGGGTCGTCCGTGGACAAGCAAACCCTACTGTTTGTCATCTCACTGAAGGGCCAGAGTCCCTAGTACCAATGTGCCCCACTTAGAGACCACCTTCTGGGCCCTTTGGGAGGAGGGGACCCTTGCCACATGGTAGCCCTTGGCTAGAGACTGAATTAGCAGCTAAAATCAAGGGGCTTCCTGGGAGCTGGAAGACTGATCAGATATATCCAAGCAGGAGGTGGGTTGCTTTCAAGGACACAAAGAGTCCCCAATTGATAAATGGTCAAAGGATATGAACAGGCAGTTTTCAGAGGAAGACATTAAAGATATCTATAATCATATGAAAAAATGCTCTAAATCACTATTGATTAGAGAGATGCAAATCAAAACAACTCTGAGGTACCACATCACACCTATAAAATTGGCAAACATGACAGAACAAGAAAATGATAAATGCTGGAGAGGATGTGGGAGAGTTGGAACACTAATTCATTGTTGGTGGAGCTGTGAGCTCATCCAACCATTCTGGAGAACGGTTTGGAACTATGCCCAAAGGGCTACAAAAATATGCATACTCTTTGACCCAGCAGTATCGCTACTAGGATTGTATCCCCAAGAGATCATAAAAATGGGAAAGGGTCCCACATGTACAAAAATATTTACAGCAGCACTCTTTGTAGTTGCCAAAAACTGGAAGTCAAGGGGATGCCCATCAATTGGGGAATGGCTGAATAAATGATGGTGTATGAATGTAATGGAGTACTATTGCATCATAAGAAATGATGAACAAGAAGACTTCAGGGAGGCCTAGAAGGACTTATGTGATCTGATGCT
>JAQQSK010016470.1:0-10432 GCA_028658325.1 Potorous gilbertii | reverse complement strand
TGGTGATATGGGTAATTAGAATGTCCAGTGTATTGGGGAGGGGGGAGGGGACAAATGGTGAGAACATTGTGGAACCCAAAATCTTGTTAAAATGAATGTAAAAAGTTAAATAAATTTATTTTAAAAAATAAAAGAATAATCTCTTCATGATAAAAAAAAAAGAAAAGCAAAGATTTGACGTGAGCTGTACATAGGAAACTTCTGCTATCTCACAACTTCTCACATGCTATTTAGCAATCCATTATATATCTTATCTATATGTATGTCTATGTCTATGTATATACCTATCTGTATGTACGTACGTATGTATGTATGTATTTACAAGAATACTATCACAGATATTTGTTTACATTTTCTAGAATTATGCCTTTTACAAGTCAGGACCTTTTGTTTTACATTTCCAGTGTTCTAGTATCACATAGTGATTTTTCAAAGTGATTTATCATTGATTCCAAGATCATATTTGCAAAAGCTTTAGTACTATAATTCATATGAGTGTGGAGACTTAAATTCATCATTTAATTTTTGAACAATGTGGTTATTTATTTTTACTATCTTCTTACATATTCTGGACTTTTAAAGCTTAAAAACATCTATCAATAAACATGCATCTTTTCTGTTACTATTATGTAACAAGCATTGTCCCAGATATCGAGGATATAAAGACAAAAATCAAGCCTCTGCCTGCCATCAGTGTTTACATTCTATTAGGAAATCAGTGTGCATCACATAAATGAGTACATACCAAATATACCTGAGTATTCTCTGGCTTTATTCTCCCAGAGTTAGGCAATTACGTCATTTATTCAGGGTCCTAAGGATATCCCTGAGGGTTTCAGATTTCTATTCTCTAGGACCATCAACTCAAGCCTCATATCAGTCCAAGCCCCTAATTTTAATTTCCACTAATTGGTTCCTCAGTTCCTTTAACCATTTAATATCAATTAGCTTTTAAAAGGGGGTATTTACTTTGTAGAAACAATAAAAAGAGAAATATGTACATTGACCCCTAAACACCACAGGTTCATACTGTCTTTTATAGCCCCCTAATCTCTGGGAAGAGTGGACTCACATTTTATGCAATCTCAATACAACATTGATCTCACCAAATTCACATACAAATGCAACACCTCTACCTGGGGAGTCTGTATATCAGCTCCCCTTGCCCTCTCTCCATTCCCAAAGTTTGACTGGCTGGTCATTCAAGTAGCTTGCTCTTCATATCTCAAAAGTTCACAAAGTCTCAGTCATCTTCTACTTTCTTTACCTAAAACAAATAACAAATATGCCACCTATATTTCAAGTCACAATGCTAGTCAGTAGATACCACACTGGAGATCCTCAAGGAGAAAAAGAGCGGAAAAGGAAGGGAAAAGGAAAAGGGAAAAAAGACCTAGGCCCCTATTCATAGGTCACATGTTGACCTCAGATGGACAGGGCTCAGGACAACATAAGGAGGACAAACATCAGGAAGAAGAGACGGGTTTAGTTTAGGTCAGCCAGTACCTTTTGAATATAGCAAGTTCAGGCTATGCAACTGCATCCAGCTCCTGTTCCTATTCACTACTCTCCAGAATTAGGCTTCCCCAGCCTACTGGAGGAATTGAATCACAGGTAGTCTGAGATTATTTCTTCTGTTTTGCTTTATTTTGTTTTTCCTTTGGCAAGGTGGAAGGCAAGGCAGTTGGGGTTAGGTGACTTGCCCAATGTCATACAGCAAGGAAGTGGCAAATGTCTGAGGTCAGATTTGAACTCCGATCCTCCTGACTTCAGAGCCAGTGTATTCACTGTACTACCTAGCTACCAGAGAGATTTCTACATACACAATAAATATAAGGAATCTTTTTTTTAAGGGCAGTACTAATAAAGCTGGTTTGTCTTAGTTGATAAGAGCATCAGTATAAAATAAACTAGCCTACTCTATGTTTCTGATTGTGGGCCAGCTGGACCTGCTTTATATCCTATCCAAAACAGCTATCACATTCAACTTCCTTTAAGACCTGTCACATTCACACTTCTCTCTACCTGGTACAGTACCTTCAGACCAAAACATTATGAGATAAACTCTTTTCAGTGATTATGGATTGAAGTCAGAATTGTTCTGTTTTGATTAAGTCATTCTCAAATGGGAGCATAAAGAGAATCTATGTTTTATAAGGAATCTCACTGATGAATGGAGACTGAAATGGACATCTTCCATGGCAGTGGTAAACACCTTTGTTTAGAGCCCTTTTCAAGACTGTTTTTCACCTTTGATGTCCATTTGATTCATTCAACTTTTACCTGTGGCTCCAGGAAGCTGTTGTATGTTCAGTGGACACACCCCAGTACACTGTTTCATGAGATGGACTAAACCAAATTGAGAGGAGTCAAAGGGCCTCAACCCCTTCAATGAATTAGGGGATATCTACTGAAAGTGTGTGAAAACTTCTCCCAGTAGAATGAGTGAATGAAAACAGTTTATTCCAATGGTCACAAAGGTGACTGAAGTAGGCACTGTAGGGAGCTAAGAGCTTAGTTAGACATCAAAGATGCCATCACCAGTCATCTTACATTTTGTCTTGCCATTAGATTTTGATACTCTGGAAGAAGAGTGAGTCCAGTGAAACTCTGCCTTGTTTAAATCCAATTTATGAGTGAATTGAAAGACATCACTCATATCAATTTACCATTTTGACCATGGTGATGCCATTTTGGTTGTCTTCAAGAATGAAGGACAACAACCAAAAAACACCTCTGCAAAGCAAATATTTTCTTATCTCATGCCTCTATTGATGTTAATAATCAAAAGTTCATTGAGCAGTCATCATAAAGGTTAATAATACTTATAGAAATAACAACTGCTTCTGTTACTGGAAGTCCTACCTCTTTAGCAGCCATGGCTAATAAAGACCAGGAAAAGAAAGTTTTCACCACCAAAGTCACTGGTAATACCAAATGGTCCAATATTAGAAATAGGTTTATGTGTTTTTTTTAATGGGAATGATATTAAAAAAGGTATATTACTGTTTCATTTGCTGCTAAATCTAAGGGCATTTCTACAACTTAGCGTGGAAACCTCTTACATAATTCTCCCCACTTATTGGAATGAAAGCTTCTTGGAATTAGGGAATGGAATTGCTTTTCTACTTGTATATACTTTGTAGAATTCCTAGGGTAAACACCTAATGGATGATTTTTAAAAATTATTCATCTTTCCCTGCATTTTATATGATTTTGGCATATGCATAGGAGACATCATCTTGGGAGGAATTATTTTAATATTTCATACTACCTAATCAAATAATTTTAAAAATAATGAACAATTAGTTCAGTGGATCTTTTGTAATCTATATCTTTGTGAATTATTTTCCTCAAAAGACAAACACCAGACAAAATGTCTGCTAAAGAAAACCATTTGAGAAAGGCCTGCTTAATCTGTTTCTCATGACTTTATCAAGGATGTTTTCAAACCACATGCAGTTGAGTCTTCCAGAGTATTTATAGTGATGGGAAAGTAAACACATGTTTCTAATTATTAATATTATCTTGCTCACTTATTTGGGTAAAACAAAATCCATTATTTTTCTAAGCACATGATTAACGATTAATAAATAACTTGATTCAAATTTAATAAAGTTGGACTCAACTGAAGGAGGCCTGAGTCCCACTCCTATTTCTTTTATTTACTAGGTATATGACTATGGGCATTGCTTTACCTATCAGAATAAGTGATTAATTAATTAATAAGTAAATAATAAGTAATGTCATTATTGTGGTAGGTAGAACAATAAGAACAAAATATACTCAAGGTTAGTACTGAGGCGAATTCAGTTGAGAATTGAGGGAGAGGGCCTAAATTTAGAGAAGTTTTGGCACAGCAAGCTATTGCTAGAGGAAAAAAAAATGGAGGCCAAGCTATTTAGGGCTAATGTAGGGTGTAGGCATGAGGGGTGGAAAATACTATCTGGCTGCTACATATTTTATCTAATTATTTTTGCTAACTAGGAGTCAAGATCAACTACTTCCCTTGGGGGAATCACAAGCACCATATTCTAACCACTATACTCCCTCTCTACCTAAAAGGTAATGTGTAGGGGCCATGGAGAGGAGCTTTCCTAATGAAGCCCTATGTGATTTTTGTCTTTTAGAGTAACTTCTATTGCATTTTGTTCCCTATTCTATCCTGGATATATGAAAACAACATTTATAATTAGGAACAAAATAAATGCATAAGAAGAAAAATAGAACTGTTAACCAGTAGGAAAAAGCTAAGTTGATAAGGCACAGATTTCAATGGGAGTTTATTTATTGTATGCAACTTAAATTCTGAATATTGCTTATTGCAACTGCTTTTTTAAAGACTTCCCAGAAAATAAAAACAATTGTTTTGGAGCAAGAAAATTTAACTTCCTTCACTTTTTTTTTGCTATGAAGATTTTGTTTTGAACAGTATTGCTCCAACAAAAATTGGTTTTGTAAACAATTGACTATGTTGATTATTAACCACCAGTCATTATTTCTTTAGCATCATTTAGCATTCCCTTTCATGGATTTCAATTTCAAGACAATTGAAAATGCTGAATAATGTGGAAATCAACAACTCAGGACCAAAGTAAGCTGATTTGTAGAATTCTGTTATTGCCATCAAAATATGTAAATGACAGTAATATTTCATTAGGTATATTTCCCAATCAATCCCAATGTAAAGTTCTTCTTATTATCTAGATTAAAACAATTTTTAAGGACATCTGTATTTTCCCTGTCCTATTTTTTTTGTTTTATGTTGCTTAACAGAGCTGATTGCTGGGGAGGAGCCAAGATGGCAGAGTAGAAAGATACACAGATGCTTACCTCCTACACCACAGCCCATAAAATACCTGTAAAGAGGAACTCTCCACAAATTCTAGAACAGCAGAAGCCACAGAACAATGGAGTGGAGGAGATTTCTGTTCCAGGGAGACCTGAAAAACCAGGGGTAAAGGTCTGCCACACACCAGACGTGGAGCAGAGCCCAGCCGTGCTTTGGTCATGCAGCACCTAGAGGAGCAGATTGAAGAAGGCTTCAGGGACAGAATCTCCAGCACCAGCACAGGTCCCCCAACCCACAGGCACCAAAGGTCAGTGAGAGGGTCTTTTTGGCTGGCTGAGAGGGGAGCAGGGTGTCCCCATGACTCAGGCTCCCTTGGTAGGCAGCAGCAGAGGCAGCAGCGGACAGGGGCTACCAAAGCAAGCAGGAGTCCACATCCATTATTGCAGGTCTCCTTGTAAACCCCCTGAGGGAACTAAGCCCCATTTGGTGGCCCTGCCCCTACATGAGCAGCTGAACTTAATCTCACACTGAATAGCAGCCTCCTCCCTGTTGAAAGCCCCAGAAGCTTGGGAGCAGCATTTGAATCTCAGCCCACAAGCACTGGCTGGGCAGAACTGAAGGAGAGGTGAGTGTGGAGAGGAAACTCAGAAGTTAAGTAACTGACTGGGAAAATGCCCAGAAAAGGGAAAAAAAATAAGACCATAGAAAGTTACTTTCTTGGGGAACAGGTATCTCCCCTCATCCTTTTGGATGAGGCATACTGTCAGAAGAAGTCAAGAGCCCTGCCTCCAAAGGGGACTTAAACTTGGCTCAGCCAAGAGAAGACCTTAAAAAAAAACAAGTTAGCAGCTTACTAAAGCAAAACAAAAAAAAATGTTGAGGAAAATAACAGCTTTAAGAAGTTTAAAAAAGACTAACTCAATTGGAAAAAGAGGTCCAAAAAGCTAACAAGGAGAAGGAGGTTTTAAAAAGCAGAATTAGCCAAATGGAGGAGAAGGTTCAAAACCTCAGTGAACAAAATAATTCATTGAAAGAGAGAATTGAGTCCAGGGAAAAGAATGACTATGAGTTAAACCAAGAAGTTAGTAAACAAAACCAAAAAATTGAAAAAAAAAAAAAAAGAAGATAAGGTGAAACAACTCATTGGAAAAACAACTGACCTAGAAAATAAATGAAGGAGAAATAATGTAAAAATTATTGGACTACCTGAAAGCCATGATCAGAAAAAAGAGCCTAAACATTGTCTTCCATGAAATTATCGAGGAAAACTGCCCTGATGTTATAGAATCAGAGGGAAAAAAGAATGGCATTGAAATGAATTCATCAGTCATCTCCTGAAAGACACCCAAACAGAGAAACTCCTAGGAATATTGTGGTCAAATTTCAGAGTTTCAGATCAAGGAGAAAATTCTGCAAGCTGCTAGAAAGAGACAATTTAAGTACAGTGAAAATAAAATCAGGATAACACAGGATCTGACAGCTTCAACATTAAGCGATCGAAGGGCTTGAAGTGGGATATGTCAGAAGTTAAAGGAACTGGGATTGAAGTCAAGAATCACCTACCTAGCAAATCTGAATATAATACTTCAAGGGAAAAAATGGTCATTCAGTGATATAAACGACTTTCAAGATTTCATGTTAAAAGAAAAGGCCAGATCTGTATTTAAAAATTTGACTTCCCAAGACAAGAATCAAGAGAAGCATGAAAAGGTAAACAAAAAAGAAAAAATCATAAAAGACTCTCTAAAGCTGAACTGTTTACATTACTACATGGAAAGAATATATTTTTAACTCTTGAATCTTTTCTCAGTATTTGGGTAGATGGAGAGATTTTACATGCATACACAAACACCCACACACACACATACACATAGAGAGTAGAGGGTGTGCTATATCAGAAGAGATGATATACACATACACACACACACACAATAAATAAAATAAAATAAAAATTAAGGGGTGAAGGAGGAAAATTCCGGGAAGAGAAAGGAAGTAATGGAATTGGGTAGGCTATAAAGCATAAAAGAGATATCTCTTCCATTCAATGGAGGAGATAAAGGAGAAGGGGGAATAAAGCTACTCTCCCTACATGTGGCTGAAGGAGGGAACAACATGCTCACTAAATTTGATATGAAAATGTATATACACCACAAAAAAGTAGGAGAGGAGGTGGCAAATGGAGCGAGGGGAATGTAAAAAGGGAGGACAAATGGGAGAAAGGAGTCACTAGAAATAAACACTTTTGAGAATGAACAAGGTTAATGGTAGGGGATAAAATGGGGGAGTAAGGTAGATCAGTGGGCAATATAATTAGTATTACACAACATGATTATTATTGAAGCCTTTGTCAAAACAACACATATTTAGTCTGTATTGAATTGCTTCCCTTCTCAGTGGGGCTGGGGAGGGGGACGGAGGGAGAGATGTTGGAATTCAAAGTATTAGAAACGAATGTTGAGAATTTTTATTGCATATAATTGGGAAATAAGAACTACAGGGATAGGGGTATGGAAATTCATCTTGTCTTGCAAGAAAAGAGAGAAGATGGGGATAAGAGAGGGGTGGTGTGTGTTGGAGGGGAGGGCACATTGAGGGAAGGAGTAATCAGAATACAAGGCTTTAGGAAGCAGGGGCAGAAGGGAGCGATGGGGAGAAAATTGGACATGTTACAAAGTGAGGTAAAAGCAATTACTATTAAAACAACAGACTGAATTAATTACTGAGAATAACTCAATGACATCTTTAGTTTGGAGAAAAGAATTTCAGTCTAAATTTCCAAGAGCAAAGTAACCTCAGGTAAAATTTGGCATTGATGGAAAAGTCAGGGTTTTAATGGTAAATTAGATTTTATGATTGCTATTTAATCAGGAACTAGAACATGTATAGAAAGACATGTAAGTCACTTAAGACTTGCCTCAAAAGATGTTCCTTAGGCAAAGTGAAACTACAATCATTTTTGAAACCTGGTTATTGGAACTTGCCATTTTTAGATGCTATGGGACTATTAAGTGACTGTTCTTCTGAGTGTAACTCCAGGTATGAGTAGCAAGAAAGGCAATCTATGCCTCCAATACATGATGCCAGTAAACTGATGAAATGCTGGTATGAACTGCATAGGTGATCTCAAGGGAAGGGTGGGAGAACATGTGTTCAGCATGGGCTGAGCTGGGATTCTCCTGACTCAATTCCCCCACTGACACCTGGCAGACTTTAAGCCTGACTGAAGGCAAGTGGATAGTCTAATCCTGCCTGGGGTTGACATGAAATTAGGGAGATATTGCATCCCTACAACGTCCTTACTATTGGTGGCAATTTCCTATAGTCAAAAGGTTTGTAAGCTTAGTCTATTCAATTATAGATTATGGATAGGGGAACATCCGAGGTTGTCTAAAATTAAGCTGTGAGGCATAGGACTTTAGACCAACAGCATTAAGTTAGGGTCCTTTAATTCTTAGTATATACTGTGGAGACAATTAGGTCAAGAGATTGTGAAGTTAGCAACATAAATATTATCTGTGTCTCAGTTGGTTAATGTTTAAAAAAAATTCTTTTGTGGTTCACATTGTAAATGCTTTAAAAAGATATCATCTAACCAAAAGTTTCAATTGCTTTATCTGTTATAAACTGTGTTAAAAAAAAAAACAGAGGTGATTACTAATTTATTTCCTTTTGTCTTGAATATATGTGTCAGGAACTTATTAAGTAAAATTTTGTCACATTGTCAAATGTATCAGAATATGACACAAGAAAATATCTGATACACAATATTTTCATTCCTCATTAATTCATTGTTCTCCCTGAGGGTTCTTCTGAGATGAACATAAATTGAATGTCATTTGCATATGATTTGTCTATATGTCAAATCAACTGCAATTTTTTCTTAAGTAATTTTCAAATAATAAGTTAAATTGTTGTACCTCATGTTTTTTTTTTCTTTTCTTTGTTTTGTTTTTTCCTACCTATTCTCATTGACCCAGGTCCCATGTACCAACATCCTTGGCATAGATGGTAGAACTGGGATTCTTCACATTTTTTAAAGTCATGAAAATGTCATATTAAAGATAATAAAAATGAAGCTTGAAAAAAGAATAAAAGATCAACTATAGATATGTACACATATTTCACATCTAGCTAGCTATATTATCTATGCCAAATAGATTAACATTTTACTTACTCTTTCAGATTTCTAATCTTCTTTCAAGGTTCAGCTCAAGTGCTACATCCATATAAAACCTTCATTGATATCTCTGTCCACTTATCAATGTTCTCTTCTTAAATATTAGATTGAAACTTATTTCTTTAAATGTAATATTCTCTAAATGTCATATTCCTCCCCTCTGATAGATTGCAAGCTCCATAAGGCTAGGGTTTTTTTCTTTCACGTATTTGTGTCCTTATACTTAGCACCGTATCACAGTGCATAGAATATGTTTAATGTAGACGTGTTGCATTGGACTTAAAGATAGAAAATGGAGAAGGATATGAGGAAAAAGGAGGAGGGAAAGGAGAAGGAAAATTAGGGCATAGTTTATAAAATATTAGTTACCTTTTAATAATTTGAGGGGAAAAATAAGAAGCACTGAAATAAATTTTTGTCAGTTCTTTTGGTGAACAAAACATAGCCAAAATATTTGATTGCTGAATTAACTTCCCATTTGTATATTTTAATCCCATGTAAACATGAGCAATAGCAAGCAAAAACTAAGAATATTTATTCATTTTATTTGATGCCCCATTTCTTTTCCAAACCATTTTTCTTGACTTTGTTTCAAAATGTTTGTCTCCTTTATTACTAACAGAGTTCTTTTTCAGTTAAAGGTCTTCAATTTGATTGTCAGTAGGTCAGATTCTCAGACAGCCTTATATCTAACAAAATGTACAGTTCCATCTAATACACTGACACAGCTGAAAGACAAAATAAACAAACATGAAGTTAAAAGCTGGAAGATATTTATGTGACATAGACAGAAAGACCATGAAAAGATGAATGAAAGAGCTTACATAAGTATCAGCTATAGCAGTAGCTTATTTAGGCAATAACTCTCTTCCCAACATTTAATTTCATTTCATGTTTTCATAACTGATCAAAGAAAAATGCAACCTTGAACGAATAGTTGAAAATTTATTTTAAAATATACTTTGAGGTTGAGTTTAATAATTATTGTCAATGTTAAAATAATTCAATTTATGTTGCATACACTTGAGCATATTTTATGATTCTAATTTTATTATTTACTTGTTCCCATTTTCATTTTAATCCATTGGGAGAAATGTTTTAATCTGAATAATTCCGAAAAACAACCATACACATAAATCTTTTAATTAAGAATAAAACTGAAATTTAAAAAAAAGTGCATGAGCAGAAAAATGGATTCATTAATTTGAAGGATTCTCAACATTTAACAAATTAAGTTTCCCAAACCATAGAACTAATATTTGAAACTTTTATATGATGAATTTTAAAATATCAATATGCATTTAGACTGTTATTTTGTAGCCCACCATTATCAAAAATTGACATCTATAGAATGATTTAAGATTTTTTTTTTGTATTTTATTTATTTATTTATTTTTTAAATACATTTATTTAACTTTTTACATTCATTTTCACAAGATTTTGGGTTCCAAAATTTTCTCCCC
>JAQQSK010016469.1:0-10432 GCA_028658325.1 Potorous gilbertii | reverse complement strand
CTTACCTACAGTCTATGAACTTTTTAGAAAAGTAGGTAATAAGAATATCTAACATTTATATAGTGCTTTAGGGTTTTCAAAGTTTAATTTTTAAAAAATATTTTAAAATTTAAAAATATTTAATATTTTAATACTCTTAAAATATTATTCTGAGGGCTATAGGCCTCACCATTCTGCCAAAGGGCTCCACAACACAAAAAAGTGAAGAACCTTTGATCTAATCTAATCCCCTTATTTCAGAGGGAGAATCTTGTGAGACTTAAAACGTGGCATCAGGAGACCCAGCAAAATTTTCATTGGGACCAATAGCAGAGGGAGAATACTGGACAGGAAGGTCTCTTGATCAGAGTCAATATGGTATTGGTGCTCTTATGTTACATATAAAATAAGCCCAAACAATTATAGAAAGCTTTAAAATGTGATAGAAATACATTTATGACACAAAACAGAAAAATAAGCATTTGTGTTAAATGGTGGGGGGGAGAGAATCAGGGTTAAGTGACTTGTCCAGGGTTACACAGCTGGTGTCAAGTGTCTGAGGCTGCATTTGAACACTCATCCTCCTGATTCCAAGCCTACTCCTCTATCCCCTATGCTGCCTAGCTGCCCCTTGTTACATTTGAAACAACCTGTTTCCAAGCTTTGATGGGATAGTGTCCATCAGTGTGAGTATTTTGTCCGAGACTAAGCCCCCTTCTTGATCTTTTATTATGTATGATGCTCATCCATGTCCTTCTGTAACTATTCTATTCAAGGGACACCCAACATGCTAGGGGCTTTGTCCAGTTATTTGAACAATTTATGGGGATCAGTGTATCACTCATGCCAGCATTCTGGTCATACGTGTTCCTTATGAAACTATTATGGCTGTAAACATGTCTCAGTTGCCTCACATTTTGTGTCTTTTGCATTATGTAGGGAACTCCAAAGAGAGGAACCTTCCTTTACCATTGGGTATTGGCAACTATTGTACAGCTCAGAGTCTTAAAGAAAGGTTGTTGGGCATTAAGAGTTTCAAATTACTTGTCCAGGGTCCCACGGAGTCAGTCCTTGAACCAGATAATCTCCACAACGTGGGTAAAATCGTTGAGGTCAGATATTTGGGGAGCTTGTGTTGCCAGGACCTAGTTCAGTCCCTGGCACAAAGGAAACACAGATAATACATATTCCTTCAATTAGGCAATTAGGAAAGCTACAACAGAAAACAATGTGAGCAGAATAAAGAGAAATACCAAGGCAAAGTTGGGGACACATTGTTCCAATATTGTTCTATTTTTGCAATTTTTATCATATCTGAATAAATCCTACATTCCAGTAAAAAACTCTGAGATGTGATTACATGAGAAAAAGAATATTTGTGTTATAATATGCACACACATTAAAAAAAAAACCTATCACCTTACTACTAAAGGCAGACCATAAAGTCAGTGTTCCTTCACATTTCTACTTAAACAAGAGGCATCTATTTAAGAACAAATGAAACAGATTCTTAGTAAAGGAAAGGGTAAGAAAAGAAAGGCTATGGGTGCAAAGAGATGTTATATCCATTACTCAACTCTCAGCTATTCTTGACTGTTTATTCTCTTAGTTTTTCCAGAACAAATAGTTTTGTTGCTGATTCTTTTGAAAAGGACTGCTCTATTCCATGCAAGGGTGGAAAACTTGCGGCTTTGAGGCCACATGTGGCTGTCTAGGTCCTCAAGTGAGGCCCTTTGACTGAATCCAGACTTCACAGAACAAATCCCCTGAATAAAAGGATTTGTGCTATCAAACTTGAGCTCAGTCAAAAGGCCGTAACTGAGGACCTAGAAGGCCACATGTGGCCATGAGGCCACAGGTTCCCCACCCCTGCATGGACCAATCTGGCCATTGAAAACTTGGGTTTACAGCACTGAGGCCAGATAAAGAAGCAGGACATAGAAGGGTAATGTTGAGAAAATCCAAATATGGGTAGGAAAAAAAGGGGAACAAAAAGAAAAATTAAATAAATTTGGGGAAAGGCCAAGTGAAGGTATCATGCTGGGATTCTTAACTTGGGGTCCATGGACTTGGTTTTTAAAATATATACATATACACATACATATTTACATATACTCACATATATATATATACATACACATATATTTATAGGTGTATTTCAGTATGTATGGCTTCCTTTTATACTATGTAGTTTATTTTATGCATTTAACAATGTTATTTTTGAGAACAGGTCCATAGGCTTCACCCAGATGCCAAAGAGGTCCATGACCACCAAAAAGTTAAGAATTCTTTGTATAAGGGTAGATAAATGACTGGAAAATAGGCAAAAAGCAAATAGTATAGTTTTTTTTAAATTAATTTTGAGTAGTACAGCAACTTGTATGGGGGTGGCAGTGGAGTACATGAGTTGGGACAAAAGAAAACTCAAGGACTAACAAGATCAATTTCTCCTTTGAGAATGAACAAAGAAACTCAGACATAAATGGCAGAAAATAAAATAGAACCCAACAAGCTGAACCAAAAGACAGGAAGATAAAGTTAGGTTTGGGGGACACTACTCTTCTACTTCTCTTTCTACCTTTCTGACCACTCCCCCTCTGTCTCCTTTGCTAGATCCTCTCCCAGATCACAGTCCCTAACCATGGGTGTCCCTCAGACTTCTGTCCTGAATCCTGTTCTCTTCTCCCTCTATACTTGATCTCATTAGCTTTTATTAATATCTTTATACTGATGATTCTCAAAACTACCTTTACTATCCCAATTTCTCTCCTGACCCCCAATCTCACAGCTCTTTCAAACATCTCAAAGTGGATGTCCAGTATACATCTTAAAGTCAATATATCTAAAACAGAACCCATTATCTTTCCCCCAAACACCCTTCAACTCTTAACTTCCCTATTACTGTAGTATCAGCAATACCATCCTTCCAGTCCTTCAGACTTGCAAACTAGGGGACATTCTGGATTCCTCTCTTTCACCACCTAAATCCAACCTGGTGCCAAAGTCTATCAATTTCACCTTTGTAGCATCTCTTGAATACTCTCCCTTCTCTCCTCTGATACTGCTCTGCCCCCCTCCCCTCACAGGACCTCACCACCTCACTCCTAGATTATCTCAATATTTGCTGATGGGTCTGCCTACCTCAATTCTCTCCCCAGTTCAATCCACCTTCTCCATTCTGCCACTAAAATGATTTTCTTAAGATATAAATTATTTTGATCACTTCACCCCCTCCTCCTCCCATAACCTCCAGTGGTTCCTACTGTCTCCAGGAGCAAATACAAAATGCTCTGTTTGGTATTCCAAAGCCTTCATAGTCCAGCCCCTTTACCTTTCAGTCTTTTTACACCTTACTTACCTACACATACTGGTCAATCCAGTGACACTGGCCTCCTGGCTATTCCAAGAACAACACACTCTGGCTCTCACAGCTCTAGGCATTTTCTCTCTCTGTCCTCAATATCTGGAACTATCTCCACCCTCTGCTCCAACTACTGACCTCCCTGGTTTCCTTAAAGTAACAACTCAAATTCCATCTTCTACAAGAATCCTTCCCCAAGTCCTCTTAATTTCAGTGCTTTCCCTCTATTAATTACTTCCTATTTATTCTGCGTACAGCATGCTTTGTTTTTATTTGTGTGTTGTCTCCCCCTTTAGAATACAAGCTAGTCGAGAACAGGAACTGTCTTTTGCCTCTTTGTATCCCCCGTGCTTGGCACAGTGCCTGGAACCCAGTAAGTGCTTAATAAATGTTTATTGCATTGAACTGAATCCCCCCTAGCAGCCAATAGAATTTAAAAGGAACAGAGGAAAAGGGGGAATACATTTTTTAAAGGGGTAGGGGAAAGAGATATTTTGAAACAATGACTAGGAAAAAGAATTGTTCTTGTGCTATCCTGAAATAAATATGTTATGTTTTATCTAGGTTGTCTGCTGGACAAAGAACATTTATATGGAACAGCTAGGATAGTCAAGAGCATTACTGCACAGCCAGTAGAGAGCACCATCAAAACATGTGCAAAAGTACCTGGCTGCCCAAATTAACCCTGGGTCATTTCCAAACCATTGTTCTGATGCTAAAGGTCACTTCTTAAGAAAAATAATGGCAAACAGTAAACTCAGAAAAGCACAAGTATCCTCTTCCATGACCTGACCTGACTTTTATTAAAGATTTTCTAAGTCCTGTGTAGTTTTAGAGGGAAGGAAACAAACATTCATTAAGAACCTACTGTGTGCCAGGCACTATGCCAAGGACTTTACAAACACTATCTCATTTAATTCTCACAGCAACCCTGGCAGACAGGTGCTATTAATATTACTATTTCACAGTTAGGGAAACTAAGGCAGACAGTGGTTAAATCACTTGCCCAGGATCACAAAGTTATGTGTCTGAAGCTGTATTTGAACTGGGTCTTCCTGACTTCAGGTCCAGTGCTTTATTTACTTAACAGATGCTAAAACAGCTAGAAAGTTTAAAAAAAACCCATCATTTATCAGTCTTTATCTGTCACCCTTGAAAACTGTCACTAACTGTGCTCTGCTTTAATATTCTGGGAGGCTCTTATTGCTTGGAAAAGGAGAAGAGAAATGGCAAATCTCTGATGATCTCTCCCATTATAATTCAAGAGAACCTGTAATAGGCAGCGGTCAGATAATGAGGCATGTTGATAGTACTGATTACAATGTTAAAGCTTAGTTCAATCCAACCATTATCATTTGAGCACATAATAGGTGAATGTATTGCTAGATTCTGATGGGTGGAGGGGAGAGTGGAGGAGAGTGGTACTTTGAACCTCACAAGAGCTTTGGAATGCTGGTACTCAAGTATTAATATCTCCATTTTTACAGAGGAGAAACCTGAGGCTCAGCCAGATCAAATGTCCCACAGCTAGGTAGAACTTGCACTTAGGTTTTCCTGGGGACTCCAAGGCTGGCTCTCACCCCACTGCCTCCATGTTCACATTATCTTTCTGACGCAAGAACAAGTGAGAATCCGAGCGCATGTGGGAGAAACAAGGATGGAAACAGACAGGGCTGAGGTGTTCAGGAAAGGAGTTTCCTTAAAACTGGAAAAGTGGGACATTTCCATGAAATAGAGCCTTGAAATATAGGCAGAATTTCAAGAGGAAGGGGTATGGAGAGAGGGTATACCAGGCATTGGAAGACAGCTTAAGCTGAGAGAAATTAGGAAGCAAACAGTAGTGATGCTTGGCTGTAATACCAAGACAAAATGAAACGGAAATGTGAAGTTATGCTGAGTAAGCTGCCCAGTACCTCAGGCAGTATGGAAAACAAGATTGCCTGTCAGCCTTGAGCTCATGCTGATCAACTTCCATTAGTTCAGCATTACTGACTTGCTGATCTCTGCCCCCAGAACTGCAGACCCCTTTGCCCATATGCCTCCTGGCCATCCTCATGTACCTATTCCAGCAACACCTCAACCTCAGTTCCCAAACTGAATCCATCTTTTCCCTCTCATTTCTAGTACTAGCACCAGCAATCAGCAGTTACTAAGACTAGAGCCATTGCAATCATAGCTCACTCCTGCTCCCTATTCTTCCACTTCCAGTCCATTGTTAAACCCAGGTTAAGTGTACCTACCTTTGCAAACAAAACAAAACAAAACATTTCCCTGGCATTATCAGCTTATACTTGACCTATTGCAACAGTTTCTAGAGTCTCCACTCCTTTTTCTTCGTCTGATTCCTCCTTTATCCTGTGCACTGATTACTCTGCTTAATGCATCACTCTGGCCGCATAATTCTCCTGCTCAAATTTCCTCAGTGCTTCTCTATTGCCCAGAACAAAATACAAACTCCTTTGCCTGCCATGATCTGGCTCTAACCTCACTTGACAGCTCTGTCTAACCCTGCCCTTCTTCACATACTCTATGCTCCAGCCAAATTGGAATACTCAGTATTTCCCCAAAAGTGTTCATCCTTTCTGATTCCAGCTTCTTTGCTTATGCCATTCCCTTTACCTGGGATATCATTTCAATCTCTGCCTGTTGACACCCTATATAAAGATTTCCCTGATCTACTTCCTTTCCCTACTTCAGACCATCAAATACACAAATCCTATCACAGATTATCATATTGACACCTGGGTGACTTGATTTGTGGATTGTAAGTAGTCTGAGGCTTACGTTTCTCTTGTTCCATGACCAAGAAAAAACTTCAAATATAAGTTAAACACAATATGAATATTGGCTTTTGTCTTTTACTAGCTTTGGATCATATTGTATATATCAACTTTCAAAAAAAATAAATTGGAAACGAAATAGTCCAATGCTAAAGAATGACTAAATCAAAGAACAAATCATAGAAATGATAAATTTAAGAGAACAAAAACAGTAAGACAACATACAAAATTTATAGAATGCAACAAAAGAAGTACTTAGAGGGAATTTCTTTGCTCTAAACCTTTACATCAATAAAACAGAGAAAAAGCAAGGCAATGAAATAGGCATGCAAACTAAAAAATATCTAATAAAAGAATAAATTTTAAATCCTAAATTAAATGCCAAATTTTAAACACTGAACATCAAAGGAGGGATTAATAAAATTGAAAGTAAGAAAACCACTGAACTAATAAATAAAATTTATGAAAAAAGAAAGAAGAAAACCAAATTGCCTATCTCAAAAATTAAAAAAAGTGAATTCATCACCAGTGAAGATGAATTTAAAGCAATTATTAGGGCTATTATGTCCAGTTATATGCCAATAAATCTGATAGTCTAAGTGAAATGGATGAATATTTACAGAAACATAAACTGTCCAGATTAACAGGAGAGGAAATGGAGTATACCTAAATAACTCCATCTTAGAAAAAATAAATTGAAAAAGCAACTAATGACCTAAGAAAAAAAATCCCCAGAACGAGATGAATGACCAAGCAAATTCTATCAAATACTTAAAGAACAATTAATTCTAATATACAAACTATTTGGAAAAATAAACAAAGAAGATCACATTCATTTTACAATACAAATGTGGTAGTGAGACCTAAACGAGAAAGATCAAAAACATAGAAAGAAAACTACAGACTAATTTCCCTAGTGAATATTGACACATAATTTAAACAAAATACTTGCAAAGAGATTAGAGCAATATATCACAAAGATGAAAGACTATGATCAGGTCGGATGTATACCAAGAATGCAGGGCTGGTTGAATATTAGGAAAACTATCAGCATAATTGACCATATCAATAACAAACCAACAAGAGATGCAGCAAAACTTTTGACAAAATACAGCACCTCTTTCTATTAAAAAAGACTAGAAAGCATAGGAACAAATGGACCTTCCCTTAAAATGATAATTAGAATCTATCTAAAACTAACAGCAAGCATAATATATAATGGGGATAAGTTAGAAGCCTCAATTAAAATCAGGGGTGAAACAAGAATGCCCATTATCACCACTATTATTCAATAGTGTACAAGAAATGTAAGCTATAACAATAAGAAAATTAAAAGAAATTAAAGGAATTAAAATAGGCAATGAGGAAACAAAACTATCACTCTGCATATGATTGAATAAAATGGTATACTTAGATAATCTTGGTGAATCAACCAAAACAATTAACAACTTCAGCAAAGTTGCAGGATATAAAATAAATTCACAGAAACCATCAGCATATCTATACATTACCAACAAATTCCAGCAGGAAGAGACAGACTTCTGAGTCTACCTGACAAAGACAAACCCAGGAATCATATTAACACGATTATATAATACTTGTGATTCAAATAAAGTCAGGTCTAAACAATTAGATAAATATGAATTGTTCATGAATAGGCTGAGTCAATAAAACGAAAATGACAATTCTATCTATGTTGATTTACTTATTCAACGCTGTACAAATCAAACTATCAAAAATTATTTTATAGAGTTAGGGAAAATAATTTAAAAATTCATCTGGAAGAAAAAAAGTTGGAGTATAGAGGGAATCAAAGAAAAAAATGTGAAGAAGGTGGCCTAGTAGTATCAAATTTCAAACTCTAATACAAAGCAGTAATCATCAAAACAATGTGGCTAAGAGATAGAGTGATGGACCAGTGGAATAGATTAGGTACATGATACACAGTAGTAAATGACCATAGTAATTGAGCTGTTTGATAAACACAATGATCCAGGCTTTGGGGACAAGAACTCACTATTTGACAAAAACTGCTGGAAAAACTGGAATACAGTTTGGCAGAAACTATGTAGATCAACATCTCATACAGTATATATACCAAGGTAAGGTCAAAATGAGTACGTGACTTGAACATAAAAGGTAATTAGGGAGGCATGGTATTTTTACTTGTCAGATTTCTGGATAAGGGAAAAAATTATGACCAAACAAGAGATAGGGATATAAAATGTATAATTTTGATTCCATTCCATTTTTTTTTAAGTTTTGCACAAACAAAACCAATGCAGCCAAGAATAGAAGGAAAGCAGGAAGGAAAAAAGAAAGGAAAAAAGAAGGAAATGGGGGAAATTTTTACAGTAAGTTTCTCTGATAAAGGTCTCATTCCTCAAAAATAAAGAGAAATGAGTCAAATACAAGTCACTACCCAACTGATAAATGCTCAGAAGATATGAACTGACAGGTTTCAGTTGAAAAAAATCAAAGCTATATATAGTCACATGAAAAAGTGCTCTAAATCACTATTGATTAGAGAAATGCAAATTAAAACAACAATACCTATCAAATTAGCTATTATGATCAAAAGGAAAATGGCAAACGTTAGAGGGGGATGTTAGAAAACTGGGACGCTAATGTGCTACTGGTGGAGTGGTGAACTAATTGAATCATTCTGAAGAGCAATTTAGAACTATACCCAAAGGGCTATAAAACTGTACATATCCTTTGATCTAGTAATACCACTACTAGGGTTGTATTCCAAAGAGATCATAAAAAAGGGAAAAATCACCTACATGTACCAAAAATATTGATGGCACCTCTTTTTGGGGTAGCAAAAAATTGGAATTTGAGAGGACACCCATCACCTGAGGAATGGATGAAGAAACTGTGGCATATGATTATGATAGAACACTATTGTGCTCTAAGAAACAAAGAACAGGAGGGTTTCAGAAAAAATACGGAATGAGTGAAAAAGCAGAACCAGGAGAACACTGTACAGTAACAAAATTTTATGATGATCAACTGTGAGCAACTTAGATGTTCTCAACAATACAATAATCCAAGACACTTTGGAAGAACTTAAGATAAAAAAAATACTATCCAATTCCAGAGAAAGAACTGATGGAATCTGAATGCAGATTGAAGCATACATTTTTCAACTTTATTTTTCCTGTTTCTTTTATTTGGTGGGGCATCTGTGTCTGTGGTGGGGCATTTCTTTTGTAATATGGCTAATATGGAAATATGCAAATGTATAATCTATATCAAATTTCTTACCTTCTCAATGAGGAGTGAGACAAGGGAAGAAGGGAGAGAATCTGGAACTGAAAATGAAAAAAAAATTAATGTTAAAAAATTGTTTGCACAGATAATTGAGAAAAAATTAAATAAAAACCAAAGGGCTATGGTGCATGACTAAGTGATTTATATATATATATATATATATATATATATATATATATGTATATATTGATTAAATTGAACAGTCAGTCAGTAAACATCTCTGGACCTCCTACTATGTTCCAGGCACTGTTCTAAGTGCTGGGGATACAAAGGAAGGTAAAAGACAGCCCCTGCTCTCAAGCAACTTACAATTTAATGGTGAGAAAACATGCAAACAACTATATTCAAACACGCTATATACAGCATAAACTGGAAATAGTCAACAAAAGGCATTAGAATTAAGATAGTGGAAATCTTACTGTAGAAGATGGGATTTTAGGTGTTTCTTGAAGTAAGCCAGGGAAGTGAGGAAGCAGAGATGAAGATACAGAACATTCTAGTTAGGGGGTCTAGTCTATTAAAATGACCACAGTAGGGAGACAGTGTCTTGTTCCAAGAACAGCAAGGAAGTCAGTGAGACTGGATGACCGAGTATGTGAATGAGGTAGGTAAAATTTAAGAAGACTAGAAAGGTGACAAGAAGGGCAGGCTATTGAAGTTATGAATACAGAAAAAACGGATTTTATAATTGATCTGGGAGCTAAGAGGGAGCCACTGGAGGTGGGGGGCAGAATGATATAGTCAGATTTGTACTTTAGGAAGATCACTTTGACAGGCAAGCAGAGACTAGAACCAGACCAGTACAACTTTCTTTGTTTAAGGAAAGCATCTTGCATGGCACTGGGTATAAAAAGGGTAGGGGATGTGGTAATAGAAAGGAGGGATTAAGTAAAGTGACCCCTTTTAAGGTTCCTTCTAGCTCTAAACTTCTGAACCTTCTGGTCACTTTACTTAACCCTTCCTCTCTGCTCTCTTATTTCATGAATGAGTAAACTGAGGCCTAGACAAGCTGAGTGATTTGTCCCGACATAACTTT
>JAQQSK010016468.1:0-10432 GCA_028658325.1 Potorous gilbertii | reverse complement strand
TCAATAGGAAAGTTTATGTTGAACCTATACAGAATTGTATGCTGTCATGGGGAGGGAGGAGGGTAGGGGTGGAAGGTGTGGGGGGATAAAAATCTTAATTTTAAGGAAGTGATTGTAGAACATTTATAAATAAATAAAATAAAAATTAAATTAAAAAAAATTTTTCCTTTAAGAATTTAGATACCATGTTATTTGGTACATATATTCAGTATTGATATTAACTCATCATTAAATATTAACTCATTGTAATTGTTAAATTAACTCATTGTAAAAATGTAGTTTCTCTTTCAACCTCTTTTAATTAAGCCTATTTTTTTTGCTGCTACTTTGTCTGAGTTCATAATTGTTACCCTTGACTTTTTATTTTTTATTTCATCTGTAAAAATATAAATTTTATTCCAGTCTCTTATTTTAACTCTTTGTGCATTTTTGTTTCAATTATGTTTTTTTTTGTAAACAATATGTTAGTGGATTGTGGTTTCTAATCAATTCTGTTTTCCTCTTCAATTTTGAGTGAATCTCATACACATTCAGTCATAATTATTTATTACGTTTCCTTTATACCTTCCATCCTTTATTTGGCCCCCTCTTTTTATTCTACTTCTGACTCACCCCTCCTTTAATCTACTTTTCTTCTTATTCTCTCTTCCCTTTTCCCTTATTCCTTTCCCTTCTGATTCTCTGTTGGATAAGATGAATTTCTGTGGCCAATTGTGTGTGTGTGTGCGTGTGTGTGTACTTCCTTCTGTATATCTTCTCTCATCCTTTGACCAGTTCGAGTAAAATTGGGGTTTGAGTTGTCTCCAGTTCTCCTTTATTCTCTCTTCTTTATTATATAGACTCCTATTTGTGCATCCTCCATGTTTTAATTTTCCCCATTTGTATTGTTTCCTCCTCTCCTTTTCCAGTGTATTGCCCTTCTCCAAACTGTGCTTTCTTCTTTAAGGTCATCGAAACAGAATCATTTATACCTGATGTCTCTGAATAAGTTATTTTTGGTTGGTAGCTTAGATCTTTTGCCTTCTAGATATCGCATTCCAAGTTCTCTGTTCATTTGGAGCAACAGTGGCTGTATTATGTGTAGTTCTGACTGTGTCTCTTTGGTACTTGAATTCTTTCTTTGGCAGCTTGCAGAATTTTTTCTTTGACCTTGCAGCTATGTTTTGCTAAACTATTTTTCTTTTGGTAATTGTTGGATTCCTTCTTCTCCTTTGCCCTCTTGTCTTAAGAGAGTTGGACAGTTTTTCATAATTTCTTGAAATATAATTTTTACTCTTCTTTTAAAAAATATGCTTTTCAGGTTATCTACTAATTCTTTTATTTTCTCCTTTTTTAAAAATGTCAGTTGTTTTTGCTTTATGAACCTCTTCTTTTTCTCTTCTCTTAAGTTCCCCTGTTGCCATTACAGTTCTTTATAGTGTAGTTCTTTATTTGGTGATTTGCTCAGCCTATTTCCTGATTTTGGACTTTTTGTTAGTGCTGGTCTTAGCATACTTTTGGGCAAAATGTCTGTCCTGAGTTTCTCCCTTCTTGCTTCCTTTGGCTATTTTTAAAGCTCAGGTTGGGGGTCTGTATGCTTTTACTTCTCTGAAAGTGCTGTCATCTGTGACAAATCTACTTATTATCTTTCTGATTATATTATTTAAGTTCCTGGCCAAGATTTACATCTCTTAGCTTTTCCCTGGCTGGGAGTTTCAGTATTTTCTGCTTTAGTGCCCAGTCTAGGCTCATTTTTAGTCCCTGAAATGCTTCACAAGCATAAACTACAAGGAGTCTATAATAGAACTACTAATCAGATCCAGTCCCCAATGTTTTGCCAACCTTTCTTTTTGTCTCCTTAAGCAGACTTGGATGGGAAAAATGACTCACTGTGACTTTTTCTCAGATGGTTACATCAGAGTTAAGCCTTGTGCATTTTTTAGATCTTTATGGAAGAGATATGTTATGAGATCTAGGCTTCAATTCTTCCTGATAATTTATCATTTTAACTCTACCTCTCTCATGTATTTTAAGATGAAATTTATTTTTTAAATTTTATTTATTTTCAATGTTCTACAATCACTTCCATATATCTTAGATTTTTTTCCCCTCCCTCCTCCTCCTTCCCCACTCCCTCTCTGAGACAGCATACAATTTTATATAGGTTCTACAAGTACATTCCTATTAAGTACATTTTCACCTTAGTCATGTGGCATAGAAGAATTAAAATGAATGGGAGAAATCATAAAACAAAACATAATACAAAAGAAAATGATCTGCTTCATTCTGCAATCCAATTCCATAGTTCTTTCTCTAGATGTGGAAGGCATTTGGCCTTAAGAGACCATTGGAAATTTTTTAAGTCCTTGCACTGCAATGAAGTACTAAGTCTACCAGAAAAATTACTCACGCACTGTGGTTGTTGCTGTGTACAAAGTTCTCCTGGTTCTGCTCCTTTCAATCAGCATCAGATTATATAAGTCTTTCCAGGCCGCTCTGAAGTCTTCCTGTTCATCATTTCTCGTAGCACAATAGTCTTCCATTACATCATGTACCACAATTTATTCAGCCATTCCTCAGTTGATGGGCATCCCCTTGATTTCCAGTTTTTGGCTACCACAAAGAGTGCTGCTATAAATAATTTTGTACATGTGGGACCCTTTCCCATATCTATGATCTCTTTGGGATAGAGTCCCAGAAGACATACTGCTGTGTCAATAGGTATGTACATTTTTGTAGCCCTAGTTCCAAATTGCTCTCCAGGATGGTTGGATCAGCTCGCAGCTTCACCAACAATGAATTAGTGTTTCAACTCTCCCACATCTTCTCCAACATTTATCATCTTTCTATTTCATCATGTTAGCCAATCTGATAGGTGTGGTGTGGTATAAAATGAAATTTCTCAATGGTCCCTCTGTTACTTGTTGTTCCTGTTGTTGTTTTAACCACATAGCTGTCTTTCTCTTCCCTCTCCCCCCTACTTTTTTCTTCCTCTGGAGTATATTTCATTACTTGTGCCTTCTGTGGTTTCTGTATTTATGTTTCTTGTGTTTCTCTTTTTGGGAGTGTTTACAAAGCAAGTAATCTGCCAACATCTGATTTCTTTTGTAATAATGCCTTAAATGTCTTTCATTGCCATTCAGTTTTTTCAGTCATATCAAATTCTTCATGATCACATTTGTATTGTTTTTTTTTTGGCAAGGATACTAGAATAATTTGCCATTTCCTTTTTTAACTCATTTTACAGATAAGGAACCAGGGCAAGCAAGGTTAAGTGAATTGCCCAGGGTCTCACAGTAAGTAAATGTTTGAGATTGGATCTGAACTCATGAAGATCAGTGTTCCTGATTCCAAGTCCAGTGATCCATCCACTTTACCATCTAGTTCTCTTTTTGGCCAATAACTTTTCATCAATAACTTTATTCTGACTCTTGCATTGATTTGTATTCTGTAAAATTGCAAACCTAGTTACCTGAGAAGTCAATAATTTCTTTTGAACTCTGTGGAGAGAAGGAATTAGTGTTTTATGTTTGTGTGCATGCTGCATTTTTGGGCCATGATCAGACATAAGAAGCCACTTTCCTAGGAAGTGTTTTTGTGCGACAGGATGTTTGACTAACCCCTAAAATAATTTGGTCATTGATGCATCCAGATAGAGACAGTTGTGTGTATGTGGGGTATTTATACTGATTCCTAAATGCCTAAACTACAGACGTGAATTCAAATATGAAAGAAAATACTCATTAAAAGTAACATAAATTACACTCCAAATTTTCTAAAATATTTTGTAAAACTAAATAAAGGGAACATAAAAAGTAACTCCTCTTCTACAAGAATGTTTCATTCTTGCCAACCTTTCCAAGAAAAATGCTTTATGTTTTCTTTGTCATTTTCTACCTTCAAGAAATATTCGTCTCTCTTCTACACATATACATATCACCTATGGGAATGATCTTATGGGATCAACTTATTTATTTATTATTTATATTATATTAATATAACTTATATTATTATTTCCTCAACGATCTCATTTGACAGTGATCTCTCCTTTCCTTACTTTGTTAGCTAAGTCACTCATTTGGCAACTAGTAATGCCTGTGTTTATACAACTATTTCTATTGCTGACTCTTGAATATTGTATTATCTTTCAACTGAAGAGGCAACAGAACATGGTAAAGAGACCTGGAAGTTAGAGAGACCTAGGATCAAGCCTGGCTTCTGAAACATTATCTGTATAACCCTGGGCAAGGTACACAACTTTTCAATGCTTATAGAAAGGTCTAATTTGTAGGGCTTGTTTCCTCACTGTGGAGTTCTGCATATCAACAGATCACAGATCCAGTCCCTATCCCTATTTTGGTTAATCAAGTGGACAGATATGCCTATTGTCTCAACGATGATAAACATCTGGACACATAGTCAATGCCCTAGTCCATCAGTACAAATTTCTTGAACAGATCTTTTTTGTGTATGATTCTAAATTGCTTTCCAGAATACTTGTATGTAAGGGAATTGCCAGCCCCCAGCCTCTTGGACGGCGTTCACTAGTCACGACTCAGGTAAACTGAGGGGAGACTGGTAAGATGAACAAGATGGCGCTGGGAGGAAGGGTTCTACCCCTGTTTGCTCCAGGTTTTTCCTGGAATTTTGGAGAACAAAGAAGGCTCAAGATGTTTTGCTAACTAGGGGCTATGTGGCAGTCCTGGTACAAAGTATAGGGATTTCCTTATTAGGGCAAACTATTAGCTGATAGGTCCACTAAGGGCTCTAGTGTAGGGAAAGAGATAAAAGCACGGTTTGCTGTTACAATAAACGGAGTTGCTCACTATCTTGTCTCCTGCCTCAGTCATTACTTACAGCTCACTCCACCAAGGCCAGCAGGCATTGCTGGTCAGATAAGGCCTGTTGATCTGAGGGCTCAGGCCCAGACACCCTAACATTTGTACATATTGACAAGTTCACCAACACTGTACCAATGATTTCCCAAGGCCTTCCAGTATTTTTCATTTTTCTTTTTTGGCATCTTTGCCAATTTGATGGGTGTAAGAATGATGTTAGCTGATTTCCTCTAATTAATAGTAATTTGAGACAGTCTTTATATTGCTATTCTCCCTTGAGAATTGTCTGTTCATATATATATATATATATATATATATATATATATATATATATATATATGATCTGCTTATTAATTGAGTAAAATAGTAAGGGAATAAGAAAAGTTCTTCTATGGACAAAAATATTTATAGCAGACCTTCTCTTGTGATGACAAACTGGAAATGAAAGAGGTGCCTATTAATTTAGGAATGACTAAGTAAATTGTGGTATATGAATGTGAATGAATAAAATTTTACTGTAAGAAATCAAGAAATAAATGATATCAAAGGGACATACAAAATTTTATATGAACAGAACGAAAGAACGTAGAAGAACTAGAGAAAAATAACTTGATTTATTGTATTTCCTGCATAACTTTATAGTATAAGTTCCAATTTGTACTATAACATCAATATTTTAGAAGTAGACAATTTTAGGAATTTTATAAACTGAAGTAGAATCAAAGGAACAGAAATAAAAGAACAATTTATATTATAATGTCAATATAAAAAGAAGGGACAGTTGTGAAGCCAAAGCAGAATGAAAGGAACAGGACCAGGAGAACATTTTTTATAAGAATGACATCATTATTCAGATAAGCAACTCTGAAAAATGGAAGATCCATGATCAATGCAATAACTAGTCATAATTCCAGAAGATTGATGATAAGATATCATATCCAGTTTTTGACAGAGAGGTGATGGATTTAGACTGTATGTGAGACATAACTTTTGAACATAGCCAATGAGAGAATTTGTTTTTTTCCTTGACTATACATATTTGTTAAAAGAAATTTGTTTTTCTCTTTCTTCTCAGTGTAGTGAGGAGAGTACAAAAGAGAAATTTGATTTCTGTTAATTAAAAAGATTAAAACACTTAAAATATAGACATTGAAGGCTAAAGGTATGGGGCATTTGTGCTTTCTGATGAGGTCAATGTGTTGTTATTTTTTATTTAATTCTTTCATAAGAAAGCTCTCATGAGGAGTAATGAGGAAGTGTTTGTATATCCATAAAATATTTTTAAGTGAAATAAGTTATCACTGAAAAAAACCATAAGAAAAAATTATATATAGTGTATTCATGAGAATGTGGCCACATAGAAAAGGAAGACCAGGTAGGAAGTAAGAGTAAGAGACAAACTGAAAATGAAAAGATGGGCGGCCCACATACTTTATTAGTATCTATATAATGTTAAAACATTTACAGAAAGTCCCCAAGTATGGTGGGTGAATACCCTGTGGCAAATTTATGGGTCGATATGTACAAGAATCACCCAGAATGGGTAAGCATGGATGGGTTGCCAACTATATCACTGGAAGAAATATTCACATTGCTTATGTAGGATATAAAACATTGAAGTATTGTTATTTACTATTATCAATATTATATTACTTTTGGTATTGTTTAATTATGTATTATTTATTAAGTCTGCACATGCCCACGGCTGCCTTCTCTACTTAAATTATGATCTCCCTGAGCACTGATGCTATGTTTTGCATCAACTTACTCTACCAAGGGAGGAAACAAGAGTGGAAATTTAATGAGTACAGGTTCATATACAAGAAATAGTAGTCAAAAACAAAATAAGAGCAGGTCTAGAGAGATGTGCTGAGGAAAACTAAACATCAAAGAAGCTAGGAAAATCCAAAGGTTCTATTTAGTAACATTTACCTTCATATTGTGTCTATGAAGTTGAATTTTCTTTTGTAATCATATGTAGTTCATTCCATTTAGCCCTACTAAATTCCATCTTATGAGATTTGGTCTAAAATTTTTGGTTGTTAAGATCTTTTTTGATTCTGTTATCTATCATCCAATCTATTAGCTATCCTCAGTTTCATTTAATTTTCAAGATTAATAAAAAAGCACACCATCTATGCCATCATGTAAGTCACTGATAAGATTTCAAATTGCACAGTACCAAGGACAGATCTTTGAAGTACCCTACTAGACATCTTCCTCCTGATATTGACCCATTAGTGACTCTCCTTTGTGTCTTGTCATTTGATTATTTCCAAATCCACTTAACTTTAATATTTTTAGCCATAATCCTCTATCTTTCCCTCAATGATAGCATGATAAATCAAATGACTTGCTACAATTTGGGTAAAATGCATCTAGAACATTTCTCTGATTTACCACATACTTCTATTATTAAAAATAGGTAAATTATGTTATTTTGTTATGGATTGTTTTTGATAAAGAAATACAGATTCTTTGTGATTATTTTTTTAATATTCATTCATTAGTTGAATAACACACAATGAACATATTCCTAAAAGAGGAAAATTTAGGCTATATATATGAAATTAATTAAAAAGGAATACATATCCCTTTTCTATTGTTCCACAAAAAGTGGTGTTCAGATAGAGATGTTGCCATATTGATTTTTATAATGGAAAGAAAAAATTCTTTACTTAGGTATCTGTACTTTGTCAATTGCAATTATTTATTTTAGTAGAGATCTCAGTTTATTATACTCATTAATGCCAATAAATAAAATAATACATTTAAATTCCATATGTATACATATACATATATATGGATTCTATTTGTATTTCAGAAAAAGGAATGCTTAAAATGTTTGTAGAGTTCTAAAGATAATTTCCTTTTCCATCTATAAAGCACTAATTAATTTCAATATTTTATTATTTTTTTTCTTCAAATCAGTAAAGGGCTGAGCTTTTTAAATATCTAAACATAATGACAGTTGTCATTAAAGAATCATAATTAGAGAAAGAAATTATTGTCTTCTATCTTAGTTTTACAACTAGGGTACTAATTAGCTTAATTGTTAATAACCTGGTTACAGCTATTAGCACAAAATCTTAACTTAAGACTTAGAAAGATGTTGAATTGGATCCCACATTTCAAGTATTACAGTTCATCGTAGAAACTGAGGCTCGGAGTGTTAAACTGCCTTACCTGTGGCTATGCAAAGCTTTTTTGTGGTACACTTGGAATTAGTGTTTTAAGGTTTTTTAAGGGTCTTTAAAACTACAATGGGCTACCTATGTGAAGAGGTAAATTCATGGTGAATCCACGTTTCCTGGGAAGTATTATTTGTTTCTCAATAGGACTAGGATATTTCTTTTTCTTTGCCTTCAGATATGAAACTTCCAATGCTTCTCTCCCATGTGTATTCATTATTTTGATTCCAAATTGTCTTGGCTTTGTTACTCTTCAAGAGAGGGCTAATGATGTGTTTAAATATCAATGAGTTATATAGTTTTAGTCCTTTTTAAAAAATAAAGACCCGTTCCTTTGGGGTGCAACCATCTTATAATCATTTTATGGATTATTCAGCCTTATTGCATTTCTTCCTGTTCTTTATCTCCAGTTCTTTCAGTTTGTTTTGGATGAAATGTATCAATATCATCATATTGATTGCATTCCAACTGGCTAATGTCCCTTCCAAGATGTGTCATCCGACATAGTAGGACATACTATATTAGATCTTGGGGCACTTTAGACCAGGGCAAAGTGTAGAGTGGGGGAGTGGAAAAAAAGTCCAGGATTTGCCATCAGAAATCTTGATTCAAATCTAATCTCTGCCCCATGTGTCCTTGTATCACTTAAACGCTTCAATTTGTTAGTCTATAAATAAAATTAAGGGGATTGGATTTGATGACTTCTTTCCACTTAGAAATCTCTAATCCCATGATGAACACTTTTTTATTTTGGTAATGGTACTTCTGATTAAATCCAGTCTAAAGTTCCATTTGAAATAGTGTGGTATAGTGTGTAAAGAGATGACTTTGGAGCCAGGAATACCTGAATTTAAATGTCTTGCCTGACACCCTGGCTATGTGGCCCTGAGCCAGTGCCCTCGCCATCCGTGTGACTCAGACTACTGTCTAAGATCATAAGCTGCAGAGCTCTTGCTGATTTACCTCGGTTTGGACCCAAAATGTCTGCATTTGCTTTTAGTGGGATGAGGGGGTTTCCATATTACACCCGTAAAAACAATAAACCCTACTCCCTCCATCACAACCAACAATTATGATGAGGATGATGGTTACTTTGTGTTGACTTTGTAGTCACTGAATCCATGAAGACTTTCCTTTTTGCATGAACAGTTTTCTAGTCACATTTCCCCTATGCTACACTCAGTGTGATTTATAAATACAGGACTTAATGTTTGTTGTCATTGTTCAGACCTATGTGAATCTCTGTGACTCTGTGGACCATATTGTTCTGGAAATGGAATGAAAAATGAGTTTACGAATCATCTTGATTTGCTTGAGTTCCTTTATTATTCAGGACAGGCCAAAATAATCTGAGAATTGGAATCAGCCAATCAGGAGGTAGAATGAGAATTGTTCTAGTTTCACATACCAGTGATCCTTTGTGGTGTTCACTGGGTGAACCCAGAAAAATTCTTCTGTGCCAGCAACCACAGTGCTGGCTCGAACTAGTTCATACCAGCCTCAACCTGACAGAACTTGAACAAACATCCCGGTTGTGGGTACTCTGCACTCCTCTTATTCTCTTGCCTCCCTTCATTGTAAAACCTTATAAACCACTTCGTAAAGCCCCATCTTCAGACCAGCCCTGACTTGGTCTTCTGTTCCCTTGCACATATGCTGTACTTGCATAATAAATGCTTCTTGATTTTGCACTTGAAAAATATCTCTGTTCCCTTTACTTAGGCAGATGTTGTGCTTCAATTAATCATTCTGCCCCAATTGATTACTGTCCAAGGCATTTTCTTGACAAAGATAATGAAGTGGTTTCCATTTTATTCTCCAGTAAATTAAGGTAAATAGAGGTTAAGTGACTAGTCCAGGTTCATACAGCTAATAAGTGTTTGAAGCTGTATTTGAACTCAGGTCTTCTTGACTCTAGATCCAGTACTCTATCCTTTGAGTCACCTACTTTATATTTACCATTTATAATTTATATTTTCCTTTCCTAAATTCTTGCCTATATTTGTATCATGTGCAATTTTGATATGCCATCAAAAATGTTGAATAGAACACAATATAGTACAATTCTGGTAGATGCTTCCCCCAATTTTAAATCATTCCATTAGCCATCCCTTTTCTGTTCCACCATTTCTGAACTCATCTCTTTGTTCTATAATTTATTATTAGTTTACTTCATTCTTTCTTATCTCCAAAGATATCATGAGAGAGTTCCTTTTATTTATTTATTTAACTTTTTACATTCATTTTCACAAGATTTTGGGTCCCAAACTTTCTCCCCATTTGTCCTCTCCCCCACCCCAATACACCAATCATTCTAATTTCCCCTATCACCAATCTGCCCTCTCTTCTATCATCCCTGCCTTCTCTTGTCCCCATCTTCTCTTTTGTCCTGTAGGGGCAGATAACTTTCTATTCCCCATTATC
>JAQQSK010016467.1:0-10432 GCA_028658325.1 Potorous gilbertii | reverse complement strand
CTTTAGATGAAACAAAATTTCCAAGCACATGTGGTGTCTCTTAGGCCAGTATTAACAGGCACATAGCCCAAAACAGGTAGATGGTAAAAAGTCTGAGGATAATGGAGTTAATTCTGTTGGGGTTTAAACACAAGTTTGGGTTGTGTCTGAATATCCAGTGTTTAAACTGGACAATTTAAAGAACAAACAGATATCAAAATCAGATACCATCTAATCCTGCCTGAAAAATGATTTCCTATATACTGTGCCTATACATATATACATACATACATACATACATGCAAACATATATGGATGAATGAAGGAATGAATGAAAAAGGTATTTTATAAGCTATTAATAAGGATGGTGATCAGCACCTATTGGAAGGGCCATTCATCATTTATGTGAAGGCCTCCACTGGGTGGGAAACCTCTATCTCTCCAAGTAGCTCTTCTTACATTTAGAGAGCTATTCTTTTAAATTTGGAAAGCTTATCCTTTTCCCCTTATGCAAACATGCCATTTTGCCACTCTCACCCAGTGCTCCTGATTTGGTCTCTGGAGACAAATTAAACAAATCTAATCCTTCTTAACATTGTCAGTCTCTCAAATTCTCAAAGACAGAAATCATGTAATTCCCTAGTCTCCCCTAGGATTTGGTTGTTGTTATTGTTTAGTCATTTTAGTAATGTCGGACTCTTGGTGACTCATTAAGTTGTCTTTTTTTAAGAAAGATATTAGAGTAGGTTGTCATTTCCTTTTCCAGGTTATTGTACAGATAAGGGAATTGAGACAAACAGAGTTAAAATACTTCTCCAGGGTCATTCAGCTATACTGTTTGAGGCCAGATTGGAACTCACAAAGATGAGTCTTCTTGATTCCAGGTCTGGCAATCTATGTACTATTCCACTAACCACCCCTGTTCTCGAGGATAATTATCCTCAATGGCTTTGACTGATTTTCAAATGGCTGTTCACCATTCTGATTGCTTCATGAAGACAGTCTATCAAACTCCTGGTCATCCTGCAAAGCCCAGAAACATTACTTTGTCCTCCTTGAAACCTTTCTCATGGCTCTCTTTCTATACTGCATCAGATTCTTAGCATCCTACAAGACATATCCACTTAGAAATTCATTCTGCTTTGATACCCCTGTCCCTGGGGCCCCTCTCTCCTCCTGATTGGAGAGGGTGGAAGGTGGACAGTAGAAAACTCCTCTTATCCTTCATTTAAGGAAGGTACTCATGGCAACCTCATCATTTCCCATGAGGATGGATGACCCTGGATTTTAGTGCCCTCCTCTCCCACCCATCCCCTTTTAAATGCCTAATATGTATTGTTTCCCCCCCACACTTTGATTATGAGCTCCTTGAGGACAGGTTCTGTCCTTTGCCTTTCTTTGTCATAGATAGTGCCTGGCACATTGTAGATTAATGAATGTTTACTGACTGATTGACAACACAAGCCAGACTAGTTGTGCAAGGTAATGGGTAATGGGAGACATCCGTTATCCTGAAGCACCCATTTACTGGGGTCATGGGTAATATCTCTCTGTAAGCTAAATAATTCCAAGTTATTAAATGACCACACCCTCAGCTGGAATCATGCAAATGAAGCTAATAGTGTGACAAATGGGACCAGTAAAAAACAGAAATAATGGGTGTGCATCTTTTTTCTCCTCCTTCATCTCCTTCTCCTCCTCTGCTTCCTCCTCCTACTCTGTTTCATCTTAGGTATTCTGACTACAAATTGGAACAGTAACACTTTTCACTTAGTGAAGCCCAAAGAACAGTATTTCTAACCTATGACAAGCTCACAGAGAAACACAGAGAAGAAATGTGCCATTGTTGCCTGCTGAGATCTCTGTAGAGGCTAAAGAAACACCCATTTAACTGCATCCAATGAAGTGATAAGGATTTCAGTAGAAAGCAAAGGGAGACTCTCACTTTACTTGAGTCAAGAAAGGATCTATTTTCCACAAATGGGAAATTGCAAGTTGCTAAAGTGGAAAAAACTGACTTTTCAGGGGAAAGGGAATAGGCAACCCCTTAGGATGCTCAGTCAGACTGATGTGTGGGGAAGACCTTGGACCTAGAGGCAAAGGAACTGAGTTTTAACACCAGGTTGATGCTTCCCTGACTGACTTTGACTGAGATACCTCACCTCTTTGAGCTTCATGTTCCTTATCTGTGAAATGGGCTTAATGACTTGTGCATATCCCATATCACTGAACCATTGTGAGAAATTCAATTGAATAAGAATGTACTAATATGAAATAGTAGGAAAGTAAGCTAGCTGTATAGTCAGGTGACTGGGCTCTAATGCCTATTCAGTCACATATGCTCTGTCTGATTTTGAGCATGAAGGCAGGAAGACCTGAGTCCAAATCCCACTTCACATACTAGCTGTGTGATCCTGGGCATGTTAATTTCTCTTAATTTCACTTTCCTCATTTGTAAAACGGGGTAAAAAGAGCACCAACCTTTCATGGTTTCTGTAAAGATCAAATGAAACAATATTTATAAAGTGTTTTGCAGACCTTAAAATATTACATAATTTCTAACAATGGTCACAATTCTTATTTTTTTATATTTGATCTTTGAAATAATAGAGAACCTCCAGAGTTTATTGAATAGGTGGGTGACAGGGTCAGAGGTGGACTATAGGAAAATCACATGGGAAGTTATATAGAAAATAGAATGGAACAGAATAGAATGCAGTGAAATGGGGAGAGACTTGAGGCATATCGCCTTATTAGGAGATATTTTTTCAAAGGTACAGGAAAGAGGGGTGGGATTCTGAGCTAGGATAGCAGCTATGTGAGTAGTGAAAAGATATATGCCAGAAATATTGGCAACTGACTGTATATTAAGCTGAATGAAAGGAATTAGGAATATGAAACTGGGTGGTTAAAAGAATGACAGAGCCCTGGATAAAAATGAAGTTAGGAAGAGGGAAAAATCTTAAGGGGAAGATGAGTTTTGTTTGGAATATGTTGAGTTTGAGATGCACAGTTTGCACAGTTGTTTGAGATGTATGGTTTAAAAAGTTCATCAGGAAGTTGGTGACAAGGACTGGTACTTGGAAAGAAGGTTAGGGGTAGACAGATAAAATCACACATAAATTCCTCAGCTTCCCTTTGGAAGTCCATTATAATAAGAATCGAAACTACTTTTCTAGATGTATGTCTTAATGCTTTTATCACACTCTACTGTCCAGTCCAATAATCCTTCTTCCCATTCACCATGCACATTTTATCTCCTTTGCAAAGGGTGTTGTTCCTCTTAAAAGCCATCTCTTGGAGTCCCTAGTTTCCTTGAAAGCTCATCTCAAGTAATAATTTCCAAATGATGCCCCACCCAAACCACCACCTCGGGGGTGGTTTCTTCCATCACTCCCCTCCCCCTCCCCTCAAAAAATCTCATCTTTATGGTGTATATCTATAAGTAGATTTGTATCTACTTACAGACATGACAGGCACTGGGGTGTAGTGTATGGATCAAAATTTATCTGATAACCAGCAAGATCTGTGTTCAAGAGCCACCTCTGATAGATCTTGCACTTGTAAATGTTTGACTGCATGGGTAAAGGGAGTTTCCTCATCATCTACTGTTAGTTTCTTCCATCAATTAAGCCATAGAGTTACTTTCTCTTCATATCCTACTTATATTTGTACAAGTTGCCTACTCTAATAGAAAATAAATGACATGAAGACAACGATTGTTTAATGGGTCTTTCTTTCCTCCACCCTTAATATGGTGCCTGATGCATCACAGACTTTTATAAATTCTCACTGATTCTAATTTTATATTCTTCTCCCCACATCCAGACTTAGATAGGACTGGAGTGACCATGACCAAGTCATTCGCTTCTGTCACTTTCCATTTTCTCATCAATAGAATGAGGTAATAACAGCACCTACCTCCCCAGGTTGTTGCAGGGATCAAATGAGATTATTTGTAAAGCACATTGGAAACCTTGAAAATTACGTAAATGCCAGCTATTCTTATTATTCCTTTTTTTCCCCTTTCTTCATCAGGAAGGGAGTGAAAGACTCACAGTGGAAGAAATGATTGTCTTTTTGCTTAAATAGACCAAAAGGCAAATGCAATCAGAAATTTTTAATCAGCCACAAGAGAATACACTGCGTGCTTAGTAAAAGTCACTTGGCAAGAATATAAGAATGAGTTTTATAAATATTCATAGGCATTCCTCGATTATCTCAGCATAAAATTCATGGTGCAGTGTTCCATGGTTTATTTGATAACAATGAATCATTTAAACCATGAAAATCATCGAATTTGTAGACTGTTAAATATGGAGTAAGTCACCAATACAAATGCCTTCCAATAAACTCTTCAACTGTTTAGGAATCTCCTGTTAATGCTGCTTGAATTAAGTCTGTGATTCAATGGCATCACCCTTCAAGGCCCAAGTCAAATGCAGCCCTGTCATCCAAGTCAGCTTTCCCCTCACTCCTTGTCTCACCCCCCCAAAGCTGAAGAGACCACTCGTCTGATCTCATAGAACCATAGGATTTTGTGAGTTCTCTGATGTCAGTACCTTACAGTCGAATGTAGGCTCCTCTCTGGACGTCAGTTTCATCATCTATAAAAGGAAGGAATCAACTCTGATGACCTTTAATACACCATATCTATATCTAAATCAATGCAATTCTTTAATGACTTTCTTTCTGTTGATTATCTCTGATTTATTTTATATAATTTGTTTGTACATAGATATTAACAGGATGTCCACTGCCTTAGACAGTCCTTTGAGATCAGGGACTGGGTTTTGTTTTCTTTTGTATCCCCACAACTTAGTATAATGACTAGAATCTAGTAGTCATTTGTTTTGCATAATATTTTGCTTTTTTCAGTTACAAGTAAAGGCAATTTTGAACATTTGCTTAAATTTTGTGGTTCATTTTTTTTCCCACATACATCACTCTTCCTTAAGGCGGTAGGCAATTTGATACAGGATATGTGTGTGTATGTGCATACATATATACATATATATATATATATGTGTGTGTGTATATATATATATATATACACACACATATATATATATGCACATACATACATACATACACATATACAACTCAACATGACCCAAATACTGGTAATTTACTACTGTGTCTTGTATACCTATTCTATTCCACTGTAGTGAACATGTAATAAATGCTTGTGGACTTGATTTGATTTGACCTTTTGGAGTTTTGTTTTGCCTTTCTCTTTGTATCTCTAGCACCTACCATAGTATCTGGTACATATATGTGTGTCTCTGTGTGCGTATATACATATGTTTGTATATGTATGTATGTATGCGTGTATATGTGCATATAAGTTCAGTTGTTTCAGTCACATCTAACTCTTTGTGACTCCATTTGAGGTTTTCTTGGCAAAGATCCTGGAGTGGCTTGTCATTGCCTTCTCTAGGTCATTTTACAGATGAGGAAACTGAGGCATAAGATGGCAAGAAAAAGACAGAGACTTGCTTGAGCTCTATCTAATAGCACTTAAACAACTTTACATAATGCCCCAAAACAGATTCTGGAGCATCAAAAGTCACAAAAGGTTGGGGTGAAACAATTTTCTGGCTTAAGACAATTAGAAGACAGGCCAGAAAGGTCTGTTGCACAAAAAAACTGAATATTGGGAAAGTGCACCCAAACCCCACTTTAGAATTGAATTAAAAGTCAAGAAATAGACTGAGAAAATGAGCAAATAGCAGAAAAAGATCCTGACTATAGAAAGTTACTAAGATGACAAGGAAAATGAAAACAGTGACTTGTTCAGTGGCAGTTAGTGAATGTTTGAAGGGAGATTTGAACTCAGAAAGATGAGTCTTCCTGAATTCAGGTCTGGCACATTAGCCACTATGCTACATAGCTGTGTTGTGGTTAGTCTGTTCTCAAAGAGGAACATGACATCAAGGAGATGATGACATGATTTGCAATTGAATGATTTGAGTGAGGAAGGGCTTTTCAAAGTCAGTAGCCTCACTTTTTTTTCCAGAGCCATCTGGATCCAGTGACCAGATATTCGTCAAGATGACTGGATGTGCCCTAGGATGCCATGGAAGACCTTGGCCCTTTTGAGCTAAGGTCATTTCAGGTTCTCACTTTCAATGAAATAACCCTTTTTTCAGTGAATAGAACTTTAATTTAAGAAGTGATTCAAAATTTCAAATAAAATAATTAAAACTGGGAGGGGAAGATCCTCAGGGCTTCTGGTCAAACGAAAAATGGTTACTATTAACTCAGCACCAGAAGGGTCCAAAAATACATATATATGTAAGTTAATAGATTTTTTCATTAACCATAGAGTTCATACATAGATTCAGAAATGAAAGATATTTCAATAATAACATAGTGCAAGCCCCTCATTTTAAAGATGAGAAAACTGAGGCTTGTTTCATGCCCGTAATCATCAGAAGGGGTACTTGAAGTCATGCCCCCTGACTCCAGGGCCCAGATTCTTTTTAAAGCAATGCCACCAAGAAGACTAGTACAGGGTCAAATGTTTTACCAGGCAGGGCTGTATTGAAAAGTCTTCCCTGCTCCAATCTAAGGGATGAAACAGGATGCTCTTGCCTTCAAAGAACAGTTTACAATGAGAACAAAACATGCTGTGTTTTGTTGTTGTTGGGAGAATAGTGTGCAGAGAATATGAGACTAGCTATTGCAACAAAATGGGCTTATTAGGTGAGTAGCTAATATGAGATACCAAGAAACAGTCTAGTACCTAGCACAGTGCTTGGCACATAGTAGACCCTCAAAAAATACTTGTTTACTTGACTGGAGGCACACAATACCGTTAGCAGGAGCAGAAGTGCAACAATATGACCTGGTCAGTTTCCAAGGAGAAAATAGAAAACTATGGTCTCAAACTGGACAAGAGTTCAAGAAACTTTTTAACCGCAGCAGTTCAAGCCTATACATTAGCTTGCATGTCTAAAGTGCTTTTCGGAGGTAATGATAAAGTGCACTACATATTTTGTCTCCTCATACAGAATAGGGAGGAAAGACAGTGATGAACAATGTATGAGTCACAAGTTATGCAGGCCAAAGCAATCCATGGCTAGGGTCTAACTGCCTTAGTCTGAGGACCTTGTCCTTGACCGTATCCTTCCCCTGACAATATCATAGGAGGGGACTCAGAATTCTCAGTGCTTATGTCAATGAAGTCTAAATTCTGATTGATCTTTCTAGCACAGAATTATGCTTGTTTTCTGGGGACTCACAAATCTATATCTGAATCACCTCAGCACCAAAAAGATTTCCTTCAGGGAAATGCCTCTCACTTAAAAGTGAGCCCCCAAAAGCAGCTGCTTTCTTTGTCCTTCTCTGTAACCCCACTGGTTAGTATAGTGCTTGGCACAAAATGGGTACTTAATAAATGCTTGTTGACTCCAATGTCTTGAGCCTCAGTAAGTCAGAGAAATTATCTAATCATTTGTAGAGAAAAGCTAGAAAACACTTGAAGAAGAAAAGGAAAGAGAAATAGTGTGCTTTACAAATTGAATGAATAGATGAATAAACCCTTGTAAAGGGCCGACTATGTGCCAAGCACTGCTGTGCTGAAATTCAAAGAGAAACTTTGAAGTAGTTTTTGATTTCAAAGAGCTCCCATGCTAAATGAGAGTGGTCAGCAGGGGAGGCTATCTGAGCTTGGAAAGTCACAAGGGTGGTGAGTGGAAACATAAGGCACTGGACTGGAATATACTTTCCAGTAGCAATGGAGGATTGATTTTATCCTGGCTCTAGAACAATGAAGGAGGACTGTTAGGCTATGTGATGGAAAGTCCAAGTGGTTGCTTCAGTGGGAGAGCAGCTGACAAGAAGGTGCCCAGAGCATAACACTAAGCATAGCTGGGGATGTTATGTACAAGATTCAGCAATCAGGATGGCAGGGCAAAATAAGGGCATTGCCCTGGAAGTCAGGAGGACCTGGGTTCATAATGACTATGTGTGTGACCCTGGACAAATCACTTTCATTGTACATCAGTTTCCTCATCTACAAAATAGGGAATATCTATTAGATGACCACTAGGATCCTTTCTAGCTATAATCTATGATCTTATTATCTTGAGGCGGAGATTCTAGGACTGAATGTCTTAGTTTTCCAGGTCATGGTCTTTGCTTTGAGGATGCAACTTCAGGGTAACTTGTGAGAAGATGGTCAAGGTCTAAGATAAAGCCTACTTGGGTTGACACTCATCAACCACATCTATTTCCATTACCCTGCATTTCTTGATTTTGTTTGTCCTTTAATATTTCAGTAATGTTTATTTTCAGATACATTTGGGATACCTTATATTCCCAACGAAATAATTAGAGAAGGGCTGAATTTCTTGAGGGGATCAATAAATCAGAAGTACAAATTACATGTGAACAAAGCCAAAGATAACTTCATTAAATTCATCAATCAATCAAAGGCATAGGCAGGAGGTAGGGAGTCATAATCTGTAGGACCTACATAAAACAGTAAAGGAATTCAGAATCAGGAATTCATGCAGCTTCCAAGGATAGAGGAGAGAAGAGTCTAGATGAGCATCTAAAAGTGAATTATTGAGCAAGGTTGAAGTAGGGAGAGTTTTTGTCTCCCTCTCTAGTTGGTCAAAGGATTAACTTGTAAACTTCAGAGCGTAGAAGGATTTGGAAATTCTCATTTGTTATGGCATTATTGTCAGGATAGCAGTGGCTGCTAGAGATGTGTGAACAGGAACCCAAGACAAAGTAGACACAATGAAAAATAACTATCACACTCTGAGTCCATACTAAAGGGAAATTTCATGAGAACCCACAAGAGGAGAGAAGAACTTTGACCTACCAAGAAGTGTGAAATTCCCAGCACCACATGTATTTTTTAAGTTTGAGGCCATTTTCCCCTGAACTCTATGAATTGCTGTGAGAATATCTCACCAACTTGGCAAAGGTGAGGCAAGTAGAAACTTCACCAATTGTTCTGACTATATATGTATGACCTAAGGAATTATCTTTTTCTAAAAGCTAACTAAATAAGTCTAATTGTTATCAACAATCATAGGTAGGAAACGTGCTGATGGAGGCTAAGAAATTATAGTATTAGAAACCTACCTCCCAACCCAAGAGTTATCAGCAGAAACTTGAAGGGAGATGTTACCTTCTGAGGACTCAACCTGAAAATACCAAACCTTGTCTCTGCTAAAGGAAGAGAACAACCACATATGACAGTCAGAGAAACATGGCATGGTGGGGAAACAGATGTTGTGGTTACCTAGATTAGGTCACTAGAGCTCAATATAAACTGAGGCTAGGGAAAGCCAGTTCTTAGTGATTATTGTAGACCTATTCCTTTCAGGAGTTTCCAGGAAACACATACAACTTTAGTTATCCACTATAATCTAACCTATAAGCAAATCTCTTTTTCCAGACATACAATAACCTCTAATTTTCCTGGAATTCTTTGGATCCTCTGCTTTGGACTTATTATTCAAAATCTTGCATTAGATGTGTGTGTGTGTATTCCCTCCTTATTGTAATATAAGCTTCATGAGGGCAAGAACTGTAAGAGCCTAGAGAGTACTTTCCATGTAACAAGTGTTTAACAGTAAGCTGCCAAATTACACTGAGTACAGAGTGAGAAACAGAGGTCCAGAAATAGGAAGTGACTGGCATGAGATCAGTCAGTTGGCCAAATGGCTAAGATTTTAGGAAGTGATTACTAAACACAGAGTGAGCTCTGTAATGCGCAAAGCACTGTCCTGCTGCCTCTTCGTCCAGAGTTCTTTGAAAAATAACTGACATTTATGTTGGACTTTAAGGGTTTGGTTTGAATTTCTTGTTTATTATGAGCTTAACAATCATCAAAGATACAAACATTTCCATATAGAAAGACCAAAAAGAGAATGATATCTAAAGTCACCACAGTCTGTTGTGTTTATTTTAAAAACATATTCAATTCCATGTTTGAAACAAACTTCTCTGATTGTCTTGGCCACCCTTAGGCACTCCCTTCTGTGTATTATTTTTACTGTATCATCTTTGCTTACTTCTTCTGACTACCTAACAGCTCCTCCTAAAGTTGTTTTATACCAGCTGTACGACTCTGAATAAATCCTTTATCCTTGGTTTGTCTTAGTTTTCTTACCTGTACAATGGGGATGGTAATAGCACCAAGCTCCCAGGGTTGAGAGAACACTTGTGCGGCACTTAGCATGGCACCTACTACATAGCAGACATTAATAAGTGTTTATTTCCTTCCTCGCTATTCAAATATAAACCATTGCTGCTAAGAGGTATAATCATACATAACAAACGTATTGTCCATATCTGAAAACACATCTCATTCTAGACCTATGGACCATCATTGGCGGAGTGTTAGTAGGTGGAAAGTAAGCTTCATTTCTAGGTTTCTGAAGTGATGGTCAGTCACTATATTAATGAGAGTTCTGACATCTTTCAAAAG
>JAQQSK010016466.1:0-10433 GCA_028658325.1 Potorous gilbertii | reverse complement strand
AGAGGGCAGATTGGTGATATGGGTAATTAGAATGTCCAGTGTATTGGGGAGGGGGGAGGGGACAAATGGGGAGAAAATTTTGGAACCCAAAATCTTGTGAAAATGAATGTAAAAAGTTAAATAAATGTACTTAAAAAAAAAATAAAAGAAAAAAAAAAAGAAAACAATATCTAGTCATTCAACAAGCTTGCATTAAATCAATCACTAAATAGTTATTAAAGAACCTACTCTGTGCCAGAGATGGTGCTAAGTGCTGGGGATACAAAAAAAAGGACAAAAAAGTAGCCCTTATCATCAAGCTAATGAGGGAGACAATACGCAAACAACTCTGTACATAACCAATACGAACAAAAGGGGATTGTATTCTCATAGGCCAGACAGGGAGCAGCTGAGAGGACTGGGAAAGACCTCCTGTAGAAAATGGGATTGGAGCTGAGCAATGGAAGGAGAACCTTAGACTCGAAAGGGAAGAAGGGATGAGGTTGGGAAGAGCTTTGAACATCAGAGCACTTTCTATATTATCCTGGAGGTAATAGTGAGCAAAAATGACTGCAGTAAAGTAAAAAGGAAAGAACAACAACAGCAAAAGAAACTGAATGCTATGTAATCCAATCAAGCTTGGCCCCTAAGAGGAGAAGAAAGAATGCACCTCCTTCCCTTCATTACAGAGGTGGGGAACTGTGGGTATGGAGTATAGCATATCTCTCAGACTTCTGAGATGTGGTGCTTACTGCTGAACTTACCCTCCCCCCGTATTGTATTCTTCTGTTAGAGGGGGTGGCTCTTCAGAGGAGATTCAGGGAAATAAAGGTGACTGAAACAAAAAGATATCAATAAAAGTGGGAAAAGCAATTCAAACAGTCCCTTTCCTCCAGAGAGAGAGACAGAGAGAGACAGAGAGACAGAGACAGAGAGAAATACAGAGAGAGAGACAGAGAGAGAGAGAGGGAGGGGGGAGAGAGAGACGGGGGGGAGAGAGACAGAGACAAAGAGAGAGGAGAGAGACAGAGACAGAGACAGAGGAGAGAGACAGAGGAGAGAGAAAGAGGAGAAAGAGAGACAGAGAGAGACACAGAGAGAGACAGATAGCGAGAGACAGTAGAGAGAGATGGAAAGAGAGAGACAGAGAGAGACGCAGAGAGATACAGAGAGACAGAGATAGAGGAAAGAGAGAGAAAAAGAGAAAGGAGAGACAGAGAGAGGGGAAGATAGAGAGAAAGACAGAGAAAGGAGAGACAGAGAAACAGCTGGAGAGAGGAGAGAGAACCAGAGATAGAGACAGAGACAGAGAGAAAGGAGAGAGACAGAGAGGAGAGAAAGAGAGAGAGGAGACATAGAGGAAAGAGAGAAAAAGAGAGAAAGAGAAAGGAGAGAGACAGAGAGAGACAGAGAGAGTGGAGGAGAGAATGAGAGAGAAGGGTGGAGAGAGAGACAGAGACAGAAAGAGAAAGACAGAGAGAGTGAGGGAAGAGAGACAGAGAAAGAGGAAAGAGAGAGAGAAGGAGGGAGGAGAGAGAGACAGAGACAAAGAGAGACAGAGAGAGGAAAGAGAGAGAGGAGACAAAGAGAGAGGGAAGAGAGACAGAGAGAGATGGTGAACAGAGAGGGAGAGAGAGACAGAGAGACAGAAACAGAGAGAGAGAGAGAGACAGAGACAAAGAGAGACAGACAAAGAGACAACGAGAGAGGAGACAGAGACAAAAAGAGACAGAGAGAGGAGAGAGATAGAGACAGAGAAAGATGGACACACAGAGAAAAACAGAGACAAAAAGAGAGGAGAGATGGAGAGATGGGGGGAGAAAGATAGAGAGGAAAAAGAGAGAGAAAGGAGAGAGAGGAGGTGATTTAAACCAAAAGATATCAATAAAAATGGGAAAAGCAATTGAAGTTGTCTCTTCTCTCCAGAGACACACAGACAGACACAGAGACAGAGAGAGACAGAGACAGAGGAGAGAGGGGGGAGAGAGAGACATCGAGAAAGGAGAGACAAGGAGAGAGGAGAGAGAGAGGCGGAGAGAGAGGAAAAAGAGAGACAGAGACAGAGAGAGATGAAAGAGAGAGACAGAGAGAGAGAGAGAGAGAGAGAGAGAGAGAGAGAGAGAGAGAGAGAGAGAGAGAGAGATTGTTGCTACTATAGTTACACCAGTGCTTTGCTACATAGGAAGATTTTTTCTGGAAAGTTTATCAAAACTGTTCTAGAGGTTATGTTTCTGTCTGTGCACTCTTAATTTCTGAGCTGGCCTGCAACACTAACAATGTGACAGGTAAGGCAATGATCCATATGGCCCCACCCTTACTCTCATCCCTGAGCCCTGGATAGACACTTACCACCTGCTCCAAGTCATCCTCCTCTTCGGGAGAGCTGAGCAGCTTGGACAGAGCCTGCAGAGCAGAAGCTGAAGTCATATTCTCCATGTCTCTTGCTTTCCTACAGTCAGGGGGCCACAACCAAGAGACATTTTTGTTTTATTTTGTCCAAATATTTTCTTCACATGTAACAAATAAAGGAATACTCCTTGTTCTCCCTGTTCCCTCCCACCCAGTCCCTCCCTCAGCTTCTCTACTTTCACCTCAGTCAGCCAATCATTTGTGAAATACCTACTGTATGCAGACAACTGTTTGGCAATACAGGGTATATTAAGAAAATATCCCGGGGCAGTTATGTGGCACAGCAGATAGAGCACCAGCTCTGGAGTCAGGATGACCTGAGTTTAAATCCCACCCAGCATCAGCCATTGAGTAGCTGTGTCACCCTGGGTAAGTCACTTAACCTCAACTGCCACCAAAAAGAAAAGAAAAGAAAAGGCTCTCCAGAAACTTACAATCTACTTAGAAATACAAAACATATGCATGAACCAACTAGAGACCAATTCCTAGGCAATATGGTAAAAAGTGAATGAGGATATAATATGGACTATACCCCAATACTTGGGAGTGTACTTGGGACCTTGAAGATTACCTACAGACAATGTTACTATTGAATTCAACTTGGTGTGCTCTGTCGCTGAGACCCACGAAAGAACGTGGGAATCACACAGTTCTCAGTCATAGCATTGTTACCACCCCTTCCTATGTGGGTCAGTGTAGCTCCCTTGGAACTCATTCATTTGGGTTTGACTATAGGAAGTCCTGTCCCATTCCACCCTATCCATCTGTTTCTGGAAAAATAGGAACCTTCCAAATGGAAAAAGCAATAGAACTGATCCATAGAGGCAGAAAGGTAGCAGGCAGGGAGTAAGTCAGTCTCTCCACTCCCGCAGGACTTTCATGTAGCCTGATATTTAAGGAATACTGGCATATTTTTTTAGACTAGTTCCCATCTTTTGGAAAATGCAAAATAATCAAATCAGGGGGAGGAGAAAAAATCAACAGGTCATACTCGAGATGAGTCAACAGCAGAGCTATTATCTTTGAACTCCAACATCACAGCCTCTGATGTGTTGTAAGAGTAACAACTGTATTCAAGAAAATGAAGAAAGGAAGAATAGTTAGGTTAGATCATATAAAATAGGAAAAAGTATAAACATAGAAGGTATCAATAGCTTTTTTAGAGATGTGGACCTTTAATGTTTAATAGTATGTCCTTTTAGGGATGGTTGAATGTGGTGCTTCATTATACTAGAGGGGCTTGCTAAAGGATCAGGTCAAGTTGGGGGAAATGGATACTTATGGGGCTTTTGCCCTGTTAGTTCATATACAGCTCTAGTTTCTGATGGTTTATCCCAGCAGGGCTCAGTCATGTATATAACACTGTAACTATTTTGGACTAAGACACCATGAAAGTCTGGGTCAGAATGTACCCATTGAATGATTCAGATATCAGGGTAGAAAGTCATTTGTCAAATGTTTACTTTCAACCAGGACCAAGTTGAAGATTAGCAATTGTTCTAATGCAGAAGTAATTCTTGGCTGCTGAGAACAAGACAGAACTACAGCCCAAGAATCAATTCTTCTCACCTATAAGTCTACGGAGACTTCAGACACTGAGACCACTACCGTGGCCCATAGAAACTTTGTGGGTCACTAGCTCAATGAGAACAGAAGGGCCAATTGTGTGTCCTCAAAGATTCATAGAATTATAGAGCTAGAGCTAGAAAGGACCATAGCAGTGATCTAATCGAACTGTCTCATTTTACTGATGAAGAAATTGAATCCCAAAAGAGACAGTGACTTATTCAGAGTCACACAGACAATAAGTAACTGAGGCTGGAAAAAGTTGTGACTTGCCCAGGGTGGTACAGCTAATGAGTGTCAGAGGCTGAATTAGAATAAGTCTTCGTCCTGACTTTCAATCTAGGACTCCAGTCACTGAGAAGTTATAGCAGCCTCAGATAATTGTCTGAAGCCCTGGGTTCTGCCCAAGAAAGGGGGAATCTACCCCAAAGGGGTGACTGCTCCTCAGGGGGCTGCTTAAGCCAACCTTGCTTTCTGCCCTGCCCCATGGGTCCACTAGGACCACTTCAAACTTTACGCAGCCTCCAAATGGACAAGTGGAGTCTCCCTTGCTTTGTCCCTCCCCCAGGAGGCTGAGGGGGACTGCTCAACGTGCCCCACCGCCACAGGTTAATTGGTACCTCCCCCCTCGTGCTCCCTCTACACAGGGCGCCTCCATAGTATCCCCTCCCTAAAGGGCTGTTTGGGACACCCCCTTATGTCTCCCCACAGGATTAAATGGTACTGCCCCTCGTCGTACCCCGCTTCCACTACAGTCCCATAGGTTATTGAGGACCCCCACCATGTTCCGCTCCTATAGGATAATTAGGACCACCTCCATCGGCCCGTGCCCCTCCCTCCCCGCTCCCGCAAGGTTATTGGGACCACCTCCATTGCACCCGTTCTCCAAAGGGCAGTTGAGAAATCCCTATTAATGCTCGCTCAGGGTGGAGACAGCTTCTACTTTCCCCTCCCCCACAAGATAGCTCGTTCCCGCCTCGTTGTGACTCCGCCCCCCTAGAGGGCTGCTGGGAACGCCTTCCTCCCAGCCCCGCCCCAGAAAACATCTCCTCAGCATCTCCGCGCCTCGGCGCCGGGGCAAACGACGCCTCAAGATATTCCGCTGGCCTTGGGTCAAGGACCCAAACACCCCAGTGCCAGGCTTCGGGGACTCACAGCAGAGGGCAGATCAGAGGGGGAACCCGTTCCGTAAGTACGGCGGTACCGGGTAACCTTCAGCACATTTTTCACTAGCACAGAATCGGGAGGTGGGAGGGCTGGCTCACGCGGGCTCCCTTCCCCCTCCCCCCCTTTTTTCTCTTTTCTTTTTCTTTTCTTTTTCTTACCTCGACCTCGAGGGTTTTTTGTGGCGGCAGCCTCAACCTATTCGGCTAACTCGTCGTCGCCATGCCCCCTCAGCCGTTTCTCAGACTGCCAGCCCGCGCCTAGCCCAAAGGCACTGACCGTTACCACTTTTCAGACCGTAAGAAAGAGGGGGACGGATCGCCATTACCTGCCACGTGCGTTCTGTGTGAATATCTTCCTCAGCTTTTTCTGGAGGTTCCCTCCTTTAAGTCGGTTCGTGAGACCCGGTACGGAAATTCTAATTTGTCCTCAAGCAAAAAAGAAGTCCGAGGGCTCAGCTTCTTTCTGTTGTCATGGCAACTCCTGGCCTCTTTTCTCCCTCGTACCCGCTAACTTTTTCCACCAACCAGAAGAGCCTACCCTCTAGAGCGATGCAAGAAGCAGCCAATAGGACGTCCGGACCAATGGGAAACCTTCCCCCCTCCACCCCTCCAGTTAGCTTCCTTTGCTACGGGCAGCGTAGCTTCCCTCCTAACCGACGCAGGACGCTGGCACGCTGTTGCGCAGGCGCACCTGATTTGAACTTCACTTCCGGGCCGGGAGCGGGAGCGGCAGCCATTGTGGTGAGTTCGTATCAGCTTGGGGGTCTTTTACCTTTACTTTTCCGTTACTTTCCGACGGGAGTTGACAGATTTCCTTTCCCTGTACCTGGGTACTTCTGCCCACGCCCGAAGGCTGCATTAAGTGCAAACAAAGCATTCTGGTTGTGAGCCGAAAGGCCGGGCACAGGGACCTTAGCGGAGCACCTAGGGGCTGCTTTTGTCGCCACCCGTCTTCAGTTTCTCCACGTGTCTGAGTGTCCTTCCTCAGCACCAGGAGTGGCCGGGGTCCTGCTTAGGAGGTGCCCTCTCTGACTCCTTTTTGTATCTTTGGACGGAAAAGACTAGCTCTTGGAGATAAAGTGTAGCCCTGCAGCACGCTGTCACTAAAGCAAAGTCGCACGAGCCTGAAGTTCCAAGTTTCCCGCCTTTTTGTACTTAACTATGGCAGCTCTGTCCTTTCGCCTCTGAAATATCTTTGCTTATCCTGTGCTTTTCGTACTTGGGGACTGTTTTCTGATCAATACATAAATAGCGTTGACTTTCATTTTCTTGCGTGCCTGCGATTTGCTGAGGTGATTTTTTTTTTTTTGCGTTAGTTTGTCAGTGACTTATCGGTAATAGTTACTATTTAGGGTTTGCCTAAGTTTCACACTGGAGTTACTTAACCCATGTGGCAATCAATATTTAATACCTTTAATGAGTGTATGTAGTAAGACCAAGATGTATATTTTATTTGTAGACCAGCTGAGTTTCTTTTCTGCTGCCCACGATGCCTAGTTTTTCTCGTGTTAAGTGCCTTCCTTAATGGGGAAAGGGAAAGTCACCAGCATTTAAGGTTTTACCTTAGTAGTCTGGTACAATGCTAAGAAGCTGAACCTCTCCGGAGTAATTCAGCCTTCATCAACCGTAATAAAAAGCTTGGTGGAGCAGGAGGCCATTGAAGCTATTGGGCAAAGTAGAAATTTTTTTTTCTCAAAATTTCATCTATGACCTATTATCATAGAAAGGAAATTTGGCATAGTGGATAGAAAGCTGACTTCGCAGCTAGGAAGAGCTGAGTTGAAATTCTTCCTCTGACACTGGATGTATGACCTAACTTCTCAGCACTTGGAGCTCTCTGTTCTCTTAAGTTCTATAGAGCCATGGAAGTTCCCAGCTCAAAATTCTTAACATATGAATAGTAAGATGTCCTAAGTTCTAATACAGTAAATATTGATAAATATACCCCATGTAAATAAAAGCTCTTTGGGTGAGCCTTCACTAATTTTCAAGAGTTATAAACAGGTCCTGAGACCCTTTCGTTTGAGATTCACTTCTCCAAGCAGTTTTTCTAAGACTCCTTAAGTTACAAACAATGTGCCCACTAGCCATTGGTACAGGGAATTTACTCACCCCGAGTTCCCCAGTAATACTGAAATCACAGGTTACAACCCCATCCCTACCTATTACCTTGCATAATCTGCTCTTTGTTTCTGTAAATTGGTGAAGCTTGCAGAGAGTAATATATAAATAAAATCTTAATCTGCAACTCTTCTATTCTTCTGACTGACCAAAAATTATAGTACCTGGGCTAGTGAACTCACTATTTTGTGTAGTGCCATCCATCAGATGTGCATTGATAGCATCTGTCTCACACACTGAAGGATGATAACTCACATGTGCATAGTACTTTAAGGTTTACAAAGCATTGTCCTTCCAATCTTGTGAGGCTGTTGTTTATGGCTAACCCCACTCTACAGATGAGGAAGCTGAGGCACTGAGAGATTAAGACACTTGACCATGGTCACCTAGTAAGTCTGAGAACTAGGTATTGGAACTCGGTTAATTTGACTCGTAGTCTTATACTCTTTCCACTATGCTTGTCTCTCATGATATTTGTGGATTCAAAATACTGGATATGATTATGTGATTGCCACTTTTTATCAAAAGACATAATATGTATTTCCCAGAAATATCCTGGCCAGTTTGCTCTGATGAGACAGCCTTAAAGGAGAAAACAGGTGCCCCGCTCAAACCAAGCTACAGAATGGCACAAACCTTATTGAAAACACCCTGCAAATGCATTAGACTCACACAACTACATAAAACACATTCCCTTTGGTGGTGTATCAGTTGATATAGGGACACAACTAACAGACCAGGTGTGAGTGGCCAAAAAGTATCTCTGATTTCAATGAACTTTGGTTCTAGATGCTATACCAACTTGTCAGTTGTTGATCACTGTGTGACTGAGACCTGACATTGGTGCTGTTGCTTAGAGGATCTAGAAATGTATGTGTCTTTTTCCAAGGTTATGGTACTTGATGACCTGGTAGTGTGCTGAGTTCTCCCAAGCTAATGCTTTGCTTGGAAACTCCTCTTGGAATGTAAGTTGCATGCCCATCGGAGGATTCTTATTTTACACATTTAAAAGTAGTCTGCTGTTCTTCAACCTCAGCAGTTTGGAATTCTGGGTAGCTAGCTCAATAAAATTCTGTCTGTGTCTTGAAGGCAAGTCTGTTTGATAGTTTGTTCCTTTGTTTTATGTAACATATTCAGGTGAGCCCAAAACCAGCCTAGCTTTTTGGGGGTGGGGGTGGGGGTGGGGTAAGTTGGGTAGGATAGGGTGGTAGGAAAGAGAACTTAGTGATTACAACACAAAGAGAAATAAAGGACAGAAGGGATGTGTTTCCTCCTGAAGTTAGGTAGTTTTAGGGAAGTGATTCTTTGGCAGGATCTCTGTAAATGTACTTGGGAAGCCCCAGTTAAGAAGAACGGCTTTACTGGGGGATGCAAAATGATCTGTCCTGGATGGTAATTTCAGCTTGATTTCAGCTGGTAGTAGAGTATCAGCTCCTTGAGGGCAAAGACTCTCTCTTACTTTGGTATTTATATAGTATTTGTAACCCCGTTGCCTATGGCATAGTGTTAGAATTGAGTAGGTGCTTGTTAATTGATTGCTACAACATTTCATAGAAGTATTTAAAAACCACTAAACTTGATTGCCTACTGTTTGGTTGAATACCCAACTTCCTGTCATGGAAACTTTGTCCTGGGGAGATTGCAGCCTTTTCTGTCTTCACTTGTGAAATGCAGAAGTTAAGGGCCTTCCCAGGGGGTCAGACAGCCATTCAGAGTTGGACGTGGAAGTTGAACCCAGATGTTTAACACACCCCCGTTTCTGCCCACTCTGTTCATTCTGTAAAACTTGTAGAGCTTTTAAATTCGGCGACCCTTGGAAAATTTACCCTGAGCAGGTGAATGATTGTCTAACTCAGACTTCCAACTCAGTGATAGTTTGTGTTGTGAAAAGCAAGAGTTAATGTGATCTTTACTTACTGAATTCTCTGGGGCCAAAGTGCCTGGCCTCCTCTGCCACTTGTGGAGAGTTGCCTGGTGCATGAGCTGCTATTGGGCACACTTTGGATGTCTAAGACAGGGCTTGCTGCCAGATCCTCGGGCTCTGCTCCCTTCTGGCTGCCTCTCATTGCTATATCTTATTGGTGTCAGGCAGCACCTTTCAGGCAACTTGCATCTTTGAGAGTTGCCTGGATAATTGAGAAGTTAAGTGACTTGCCCAGGGTCATGCAGTCAGCATGTGTGAGAGACTCGACTTGAACCCACGTCCTCCTGGCTTTAAGCCTGGTTCTCTATCCATTACAATATCCTGCCCCTCTTAGAAGATCTTAGGCTTTATTAATAGAAACATAATGTGCAGAATATTCTACCTCTGGGGTCCAGTGGATAGAGCGCCAGGCCTGAAATCAGGTAGACCTGAGTTCAAATCTAGCCTCAGGTCCTTACTAGCTGGGTAATCCTGGGCAAGTCACATAACCCTGTTTGCCTCAGTTTCTCCTCTGAAAAATCTCCCAGGGTTGTTGTGAGGTTCAAATGAGATCATTTGTAAAGTACTTAGCACATGGTAAGCACTATATAAATGTTAATATCATTATCATTTCCTGGATTATTGTGCTGAGTTCTAAGTTAGAAAAGATATTGATAAGCCAGAGCCTGTCTAGAGGGTAGCCAGGATGATGAGGGTACTTGAGCGCATGTCTTTTAAGAATTAGCTTGAAGAGCTAGGGTAGGTTAGTCCAGGTAGAGAAGATGTGATTATTTTCATGTTGAAGAAGGTCTTAAATTAGTAACACAACTTGGAGTGAAGGTTGACATAGGCTAGGCTTTCTCTAAAGAGATACTTCCTGCTGTTGGCCTAAGGGTGGCCATGCAGGAGGCAAGACATTAGTTTCCCCCTTAGAGGCTTTCCAGCAGTAATTGGGTGAACAGTTGTCAGGGATGTTGTTGGTGACTTCTTGTGTGCACTGGGCTTGATGGACTAATAAGGTTCCTTCCAGCTCTAAGATTTCATGTTTCTGAGTCTGCAAATTGGGAGAGGAACAGGAGCTCAGAGCCTGTAAAAACAGGCCAGCTAAATCCTTGAACTTGGACAGACTTGTTCTGGTTAATGCTAACCTGAAGTAGCCTGCAGGATAACTGTGCATGTTGACAGAAGTGGATCAGAGACCTCTAAGGCTGGAAATATCTTAGGTAATTAAAGCTCTGCCTCTTAGAATGCCTAGTTAGGTTTTTATTTGTTAACTAAAAAGGGCTAGG
>JAQQSK010016465.1:0-10433 GCA_028658325.1 Potorous gilbertii | reverse complement strand
CTGGTGAAGGACAGGGTCAAAAGAGAGAATAGAAGAAATGGGGGGCAGGATAGGATGGAGGGAAATATAGTCTTACACAACATTACTATTATGGAAGTCATTTGCAAAACTACACAGATATGGCCTATATTAAATTGCTTGTCTTCCCAATGGTAACGGGTGGGGAGAAAGGGAGGAAGAAAACTTGGAACTCAAAGTTTTAGGAACAACTGTTGATTATTGTTCTTGCATACAACTAGGAAATAAGAAATACAAGTAATGGGGTATAGAAATTTATCTTGCCCTACAGGACAAAAGAGAAGGTGGGGATAAGGGAAGGGAGGGATGTTAGAAGGAGGGCACATAGGAGTAATTAGAATGCTTGGTGTTTTGGGGTGGGGGAAGGGAGAAATGGGGAGAAAAATTGGAACTCAAAATTTTGTGGAAATGAATGTTGAAAATTTAAATATATAAATATAAAAAATTTAAAAAAAATTAAAAAATCTTCTAAACCTGCTCCATCCTCCAGTTGAATTTCTCCACTGGGGGTAATGTAGTACCCACCTTATGTCTCTCTCACTTTTGTGGCCTAAACTCAACTCATTCTATGATTGGATGGCTCCATTTGGAATCTGTATTTTCTTTTTTAAACTGAAGTATGAACATAAAATGAAATAAAATATCTCCTTGTCTCCACTAATGAGGATGAGTTCAGCTCTAAGATGTTCAACAGCCTGGAAAGCTTGGTAAAATCAGGGAAATATTTTTCTGGCAGCCATCAGGCATTGATAGAAATCTAAATAATTTCAATCTCAGACTAGAAATTCTATTTATTTCCTTGGGTTGATGACTAAGATTGATAATCTTTGCCAAGTTAATCAAAACAAATAAAACTGTTGACCTGGCAACTTCAATTAGTTACTGACATTAATGAAAGTTTTGTCTTTATTAAAAAGGCCAACTGAGTGTCAATTAACTGACTCTTCCATTTTTAAAATGAAAACCAGCATCCACCCACTCTCTCCCATATGAAGCTGACACATTTCTTCCACATGAATTGGTGAAATTTACCCCTTTGAAACACTAGGGAACAAAATGTTGGAGCTAGAAGGGAGGGAAAATGAAGACAAAGAAAATTTCAGAGTTAACAGGGCACTTAGAATAGAGAAATTCAACTCAATTCTGTTCGAAATATTTCCCATGTGAGCACTTTTTGCCAGATACTGTACTAAGTAATGTTGATGCACAGACTTAAAGGAAACTATTCCTGCCCTCAAGAAACTTCTACTGGAATGGACACATATAAATACATATGATACGTAGAAAGAATACATACAAATTAATATGAGGGGGCATTAGAAATTTCAGGAACTAGCCTTTTGGAGGAGGTAGCCATTGAGCTGAACTTTGAAAAGAGGTTGGGATTTTTAGCTTTCTGAATCAATAGAGGCCTGTAGAGAATTCCAAACCTGGAAGAAGCCTCTGAATACACAACACATACTCTCAGAGGCCCAAGGGACCGACTCTATAGATCAACTAATCCAACTTCTTACTTGTTGAAGAAACTGACATTTTGAAAAGTAAACAGTATGCACGGACTGCCTGCCATTCCTGAGAGGATTTTCTCCCAAACCGTTTCTCTTTAGAATCCCTGATTTCCCTCAGAATTCAACAGAAGCATCCTCTTTTACAGGGAACCTTTCCTGAAAGTCTCTCAGTCCTTTCCCCAGGCACTCCTGCCCTCATTCATGAAACTATCTCTTGTTTATTTTGTACGTAGCAGGTATAACATTCTATGTGCACCAATTAGGATAAAAAGTGATCAGGAAATGATTTCAGTGTTGTTATCATTGCTATTGCTTAGCACAATGCATAGAAAATAGTAGAGGCTTCATAAATTCTGTTAATTGATTGATCAATTGATTGGGAGGAATGCCTAATTTGAATCAGCGATGGGCCAAATACACATTAGACATTACAATCCTAAGATGTCAGAGCTAGCTAGAGGGACCTGAGAGATCATCTATTGTTCAGAATGAGGGACCAGAGGCTCAGAACAGTTCCAGAACTTCCTTGTTGATTCAGGCAAGACCAACAATTCCCATGGATCCCAGGATGTCACATTTACGAACTGATTGCAACATTTGATTAGTTGATTAGTTGATTAGATTAAATAGTAGGAGTGTCATCATTACCTGTAATTCTCTCTTGTAATTTCCTAATGGCTGCTCCAAATCTCTTCTCTCCTCTCACCATTCTGTTCCCTTCTTTAGACAATTGCTAGATAAGATTCTTCTGGTTCATTGTTTCTGCTTTTTCATCTCTCATTTATTTCTGGACTGCTCATGGTCTGGCTTCTGACCTCTTGAAGTACCTCCAAAATTAACAATAATTTCTTGCTTCCTAGGTAGCTGAGTGGCATAATGGATAGAGCTTGGAATCAGAAGACACATCTTTATTGATTCAAATTTAGCCTGAGACACTTACTGGCAAAATAACCCAGAGCATGTCAATTACCTCTGTTTACCTCAGTTTCTGCATCTGCAAAATGAGCTAGAGAAGGAAATGACAAAACACTCCAATATCTTTTTGCCAGGAAAACCCCTGATGGGGTCACAAAAGAGTCAAACATGACTGAAAAAAAATGATTCAATTTCATTCCAAATCCAAAGGTCTTTTTTCATCCCTCATTAATCTATCTCTCTCTTATTTTTTTTCACCACATCAACCATTCCCTTTTCTTGGAAAGTCTCTCCTCTGAACATGTCTTTCCTGTTTGGTCTTTTTTCCCTTCATGTTGGAGCATTGCAGCATGGTGTAATGGAGAGAGTGTTGGAGGTGGAATCAATAAGGCATAGATCCAAATCTTTTCTCTGATACTTGCTGATCCTGGGAAAATTGCCTAATTTTTCTGAGACTCAGTTTTCTCTCATGGAAATTAGGAGATTGGACCTAATAGCCTCAGATTTCCCCTCCAGTATTAAAGGTATTGTTCTATGATCTTTTTTCCCAAACTGCCTTTCTGGAAGATCATATATGTCCTAGCCAGAATGGGTGGATATACACCAGTAACTTAAGCCACATTTTCCTCACTATTCTATATGCTCTCAGTCATAGCCATCTCATCAAGTGTGTTGGATTCAATTCTTTTCACTATTCAGATGATTCCCAGTTCTGATTCCAGTCCTCCTCTCTCTTTCACACTTCAGTCATATATCTCCAACTGCATGCTAAATGTCTCCATCTGTACATCCCAGGGCCATCTCAGGCTCAGCACACCCCAAACTGAACCCATTCTATTTCCCCATCCCCATCCTTCTTCTAGATTCTTTATTTGTTTTCATGACACCATAATTCATTCAGTCTTCAACATTTACATCTTGGAATAAGCCATGCTCCTCCTCTCCTTCTCATATCATTTATATGAACAACAGTAAACAAATGTCCTCAGTTTGACCTCTTTCACGATCCCCCTCATCCCCTTTTCTCCATTTCTGTGGCTTCATCCTCTCCCAGGTCAGGAATTGTCACCAGGTGTTATCATCTCATGCCTTCACTATTACAGTATCTTCCTGACGGGTCTCTCTCTTTGCATTCTCTTTCTTCCATTCTCTCTCCTTGATGAAATTCTTAAGTTGATATTTGTAAAGCACAGGTATGGTTATTTCATTCTTTTCAAGAGTTTTCATTGGCTCCCAGTTGCCTCTGGGGTAGAAGCAAACTCTTCTGTCTGACGTTTGAAGTTTTCCATATTCTCTCTCAGGTCTAGCTTTATAGAGTGATTTCCTATCACCCCCATACACACACACCTACTTCGTTCCTGTCCACAGCATGTGACACTTGACTAACCTTCTTCATGCCTAGAATGCTGTCCATTCTCATCTCAGCTTTCTGAAATTCTGGGTTCCCCTCAAAGTTCAATTTGAGTGTCATCTCTCTCTTACTAAAGGCTTCAAATTATCTGTTCAGTTGCTAGTGCCTTCTCTCTACCCCATCCTCGACTCTTCAGTATTTATTTTTCATGTATCTTCTATCTGCTTCTCCCAGTAGTCTGCAAGTTCTTTGACTGATTTGAGGTGGAGTGGAGAGACAGCCGATTTTCAGTTTGACATTTATATGTAAATGTAACGAGAGCAGTGCCGGGCACATAGCAGACATGAGATAATACCTCCTGAATTGAAATATCCCCATTTCACAGAGTCTGCAAGTAAGGCCAAAGGAATCATTACTAAGAGTTATTTATTTAAACCCATTTTATGGATTTAAACCCATATTTTAAACCCAGATAGTAGAACTGAGGCATAGAGAGATTAAGCCCCTTATCCATTCTCACATAGCTAGCACTGACCATGTCAGAGGCAGGACTTGAATCTTGGTCTTCCTAGATACAAATCCCTGTCTACTTTTTCCTTTGTCTCTCCAGGCTGACTGGAATATTTTTGGCCATTAAAGTGACAGATCCAGATTCCAAACCAAGATGTAAATGGTAGATCAGTGGCTGGAATCCAGGTCTGTTGATTAGTAGACATTCCAAATCCAACGCTCTATCCCCACCCTATCTCTGAAATCCCTGCTCATTCCATGAGCTACACTCTCATTTCTGGGAGAAGTTGGCAAGGCAGGAAACGAGGGATCTGAATCATCCCGGGGGACAGATTGAAGAAATATGGTTGTTCCTTTAGCAAGTGTGCTGATTTGCCAGGATGCATGTAGGCTGAGCTGGAGCATAGGGAGGGAGAGTCTGGGTTGGGGTATCGATGGGGTCTCCGAATAATGCCATTGGAAGCCAAACCAATGATATTTAAAGTCTGGAAAATCCACAGGAAACTCAGGCTTGTTGCTACAGGAGAGGCCTTGGACCCCTGCCAGTTTTCTCTCTTCATAAGTTAACACTTAGGAGAGTTAGAAATCCCCTAACCCTATATTGGAAATCATAAATTAGCTCAGAAACAAGTTTTCTATTCAAAAGACCTGTTCAGTAGCTCTGATACTAAGATCTCCAACATACCCTTCTAAAGTGACCTATTCACAGCAGAAGCGGGGGAAATGCCACTTTCATTAAGAAACAAAAAGGAAATAGTTTCATTGAATAAGCATTGATTTAACACCTGCTCTGTGATCTACTGGTGCCTAAGAATGTAGAGGCCAAAATGAAACTGGTGCTCACATCTAGAAGTTTATATTCAACTGGTAGAAAGGGATTAGAATGTGTCAATATAAATGGAAATTGAAAGTATCCCATGGTGAGGTAGGTGGTGCAGTGGATAAAGCTTTAGCCCTGAAGTCAGGAAGACTCATCTTCCCAAGTTCAAATCTGGCTTCTGATGCTTAATGACTGCGTGAACCTGGACAAGTCACTTAACCTTGTTTGCCTCAGATTCCTCATTTGTCAAATAAACTGAAGAAGGAAATGGCAAACCACAAGAAAACACCGTGTGGGGTTATGAAGCGTCACACGGGATTGAAAAATGACTGAACAGCATGCTAATCAATTTTCTCCATTTTAGGTTGACAGAACATGGCTTTCTAGGACCAACAAAGGATGTATCCAATGTGGATAACACAGAACGAGTCCCTCATTTTATATGTTACTTAATTGGAGAAAGGGGAGAAGAGGGTAGCTTGGGTCCATATAATCCAAGTTGGAAGGGTCCACCCAAGCCATCCAGAATAGCCTATAGGAAAAAGAACCCTTTTGCTCTGAAGTTAGGAAGACTCATATTCCTGGGTTCAAATCTGGCCTCAAATGCATCCTAGCTGTGTGACCCTGGGCAAGTTACTTAATCCTTTTTGACGCGGTTCCCTCTCCTATAAAATGATTTGCAGAAGAAAATGACAAACTACTCCAGTGTCTTTGCCAAGTTAACTCCAAACAAAGTCACAAAGAGTCAGATATGATTGAATAACTAAAAGTATCCCATGGGCAGCTTGGTGGTACCAGAGTGGATACAGTATCAGCCCTGGAGTCAGACACTTACTAACTATATGACCTTGGCCATATCACTTAACCCTCTTTGCTTCAGTTTCCTTATCTGTAAAATGACAAGGAATTGGCAAACCCCTCCAGTATCTCTGTCAAGAAAACCCCAAATAGAGTCATGAAGAGTTGGACATGATGGAAACGACTGAAAAACACCAAAAGATATATCCCAGGAAGCAGACACAGAAAAATAAAGGTTTAATAGATACTATTTAATTAGATCTTTAAGGTTCACAAAATACTGTACACACGTTCTCCCACTTGACTCTCACAACCCTGTGAAGCAAGGTCTCCATTTTACAGAGGAGGAGACTGAGTTTTAGAGTTTTAAGTGATTGATCCAGGGTCGTAGAGATAGTAAATATCTGAGGCAGAATTTGAACTCAGACCTCCAGGCTTGCTGTCTTTCCCCATTAGAATATAAATTCCTTCAGGGTAGGGGACAGTGCTTAGTAGAGCACTTGACCCATACTAAGCATAAAATAAATGGGTTGGGTTTTTTTGGTCTATTTTTGTTTTTTACTCCTTGACTAACTAGGTCTCTGCTTTACACCCGAAATGTTAGACTTGAGGTAGCCCAAATCAGATTAAAAGGGAACTGGAAATGTTTAACAAAATAAATAAAAATAAAATACAACATAAATAATGTTGATTTGTGGTTTTCTACATTGATAGGCATCCATAGGATCCCTTTCTACATGAGTCTGACTCTGCTGACTTAGTGGGAAGTCCTTTCCAGCTTCTTTTCTGTTCTAGAGAGCCATCCAAACCTAACACTTGGTATTCCCTGCAAGCCACTCCATACACTGGCCTGAGTTCTAGGATGCTTTTCACCTCAGATGTTGGCTGAAGGTTAGTGCAGACCTACTCACCTCAGGAACTCTAATGGTCCCTAGTTCAGCTCCTTTGAGCTCTGAACTTTTATGTCATATGATCTGAGGTCCCTTCTATCTTCTTTTAGTGATCTCTGCTATTATTTTAAGTTACTTTGGAGCTCTGGCATTATATTTTATTAATGGAAGGAGGGAGGGAGGAAAGAAGAGGAAGAGGGGTAAAAAGGAAAAAGGAGAAAGGGAAAGAAAGAAGGAATGAAGGGGAGGAAAGGGCAAAGGGAGGGAAGGCAGGAAGGAGAGAGAGGAAGAGAGAGGAGGAAGGGAAGAAAGAAAACAAGGAAGGAGGGAAGGAGAAAGAAAAATCCTTTAGTGCTTCCTATATGAAAATCACTATATTAAGGACAGAGCTTAGAACACATAAGTCAAGATAGGTTTTGATCTCAAGGAGTTTAAATCTTAATAAGATCATTTCTGGTTTGAACTTTTGATTCTAAGTGAGATCCTCATTCTACATAGGTAGAGTGAAGAGTTAAGGATGAGAAACTAATCCTTAATTTAAAAAGGCCAAGATCATCCACTGTATCTTGGGCCATGGGGATCACCTTGACTCTTGTCTTGACCTCTGTCTTGTCACTGGACTCCAATGACTGTGGAGGGGAGACTGAAGCTGATGATTGCACAGCCCTGCCTCAATTCACTCCCAAGTGAAGGCATCACCTAGTGATGTCAGTGGTCCTCTTCCTGCATGAAGAACCAACACCACTCACAACACTCACTTCGTTATTTCTCTCCTTGATTTGACATTTTATGTTCTAAAGCCCTTTTGCAGATCCTGCATCTCCTATTCTATCTCTTTAGGCCCCTCTTACTTCTAGAGCGCTCTGTTCTAAGCTTGAACACTTCACTGAAAACTCTAGCATTCTCTGACTCTCTAGGTGGACATACTCGGTACTCCTGATCCTTTCCATTGGAAGAGAAGGGTCCCTCCTATCCTCATCCTTCCTTCCAACCTTGCTCAAAACAATAAAAGTTAAGCTGGCAATTTTCTAGTTCAGTGGCATCCGCATGGTGGTGATAGATACAGAAAGTTGAAATGGAGATAAACTAGTATGAGCTACTGATAAATATTTAACAGATGTGGCCCTCAGCTCCTTGCCAGCTGGAGGGGGAAGAGACATGATATTTCACAGTTCTGCTATAATTATTGGCCAAATCCTTGTAAGCAAAGATAGTGACATTGGCTCACTCCCCAGGAAAAATCTCTTTCTTATCTTGGCACTGGGATTAACTTTTCTCCAACAGACTGCAGCGATCTACCCTTCACTTGACCCAGTTTACTCATTTGAAGATACCTGGAGCCAAAACAGTGTATGAGAAGGAGGATGAGAAAAAGGCAGAATCAAGCTGTGTTTACACAGAGCCCAGGAACGACAGGAAAGCACATGTCCAAGTGGTTGCTTAATGTGGAGGCCTAACTGCTTCATGCATCCTCCAGATTAGCTCCAGCCGGGGCTTCCTTGTACAAAAGCCCTAGACCTCACCCTTCATATTTTGAATCCAGAATCTCAGAGATGGAAGTTCTAGATCAAAACCTACATGACCTGAAATCTCTCTACATCAGTTTGATATAATACGATTCATTCCAGCAAGTGTGTATGAATTGCCTACTCTCTGCAAGTCACCATGAAAGGCATTGGGTATATTAATGAAATAACAAAACTGTTGTTTCTTTTATGCAACTTAAATTGGGAGTAAGAAAAAATAGAGCAGAAATGGATGTAAATGGTCAAGTCTCTAAAGGCAAAACAGTTATTAAAAGATTCTATCTCTAAAAGAGGGAAAGTATGATAAACAAAAGAGATCTAGAAAAGTAGCATATTGGAGGTGGAACTTTTAGGTACATTGAAGGAATCCAAGGGTTCTCTAAGGTGCTGGTAGCAATGGAATGCTTTACAAGAAGGAAGGCCAAATCATGAGGCAAAATCATGAAGGTCAGAAATGGAATAATGAGTATGGAAAACAACTCACAGGGTGCTTTGCCAAGAGTGGAGAGTACAGGGAGGTGAGTGATATGAAAAGAACCTGGAAAAGTAAGGAGACAGGGCTTGAAAGCCAAAGAGAGAAGGTGGCTATCTTGGGAACACTGAACATTTTGAGCAGAATGTGAAACGATCAGACCTGTGTTTGAGGAATGATAATTTGTCAGCTGTATGGAGGATGATTTGGAAAGGGAGGAGTCTGAACGTCAGAGGCCCAGTTGAATTTTTATTGAACTAGTTCAGGTAAGAGGGGATTGAGGGTAGGAATTAAGATGAAGTCTCTTTGCATGGAGAAAAGGGCCAGATGACAGATATATTGTAGAGGAAGGATAAATAAAGTTTAGTAACTAATTGGATGTGAAATTGGGGGAGAGTAAAGAGACAAAGGCTATGCTTAGGTATCAAACCTACATAATTCAAAACATGTTAGTGCCCTAAATGTAAATGGGAAATTTGGAAGATGATAGAATTTAATAGAAATATAATTACTTCTGTTCTGATGTTTTCAGTTTGAGATGTCTACATGAAGAAATCTAATAACAGTAGATGATGTAAGACTGACATTTAAAAGAAGTAGTAATGTAATGTATATATTGATTTATAATGGATGGGTAGGAGATAGAAAGATTAGATAGAAAGATAAATAGATGAGTAGGTAGGTACATGGATGGATAGACAGATGAACAGATGATAGATGGATAGATGGATGGGTAGAGGGATGGACACAGACAGACTGATAGAGAGACAGACAGATCAGATAGATAGATACATACCTAGGCATGCAAAAGACAGATCATACCCACCAAACAAATGATCACCCAGCCCTTGACTGAAAACATCAATTAGGGAACAATCTACTGATTCCCAAGATTCCCAATCTATTCTGGGACAGATCTAAGTTGGTCCTTTTCCAACAAATACTGACCTCTCCACAACTTTCAGCTCCTATTCCTCAGGTTTATCTTGACAGCCAAGAAGAATAAATTATTCTTTTTAATTCTAATTCTTCAGATATTTCAAGAGATCCATTAAATGATACTAATGTCATCTTTTCTCTGGGATAAATACTCCTGCATTCCTACAAATGATCATAGTTTAACTCCAATCTCCCTCCTGAATAATCTTTCATGTTCTATAATGTGGAGGCCAGAACTGGACCCAGAACTACCAATGTGGCCTGACAAGGGTGGAAGAGGACTGGACTGTACCATTCCAACTCCAGCAGAGCTTAGCTGTCCTCCTCCAGACTTCCATGAAAGGGATTCACTCTGGCAATTTCCTCTATGATGTTTTACTGCTTCAGTTAATGGGGCAGTGATAATCTCTGCTGTAGGTCAGTTTGGTTGTTGAGAGTGTGTGGTAAAGACCCCCGAGGAGTCAGTACTTCGAGGTGCCCCAACAGCCTTTTCTGTCCAGCTTTTGCTAGGGCTCTGGACCCACACTCCCACTGCATCTCGGCACCTCTCTGGTCAGGGTTTACATGATCCTTCGGTTGGATGCCTCATCTTCACTCCCTCAGCTAATTCATCTCATATACAAGGAGTGAACCTCCAAGATCTAACCCTTGAGTGTAACAGGACAGTGAACAAGGACCATGGGTCA
>JAQQSK010016464.1:0-10435 GCA_028658325.1 Potorous gilbertii | reverse complement strand
GGGAATGTAGCCAACAATTTGGGCATGTATTAAAAATGTCATAGTATAAAAAGTATCATACTATAAAACTAGGATGGAACTGCATTATGTAGAGGAAATAAAGAGGATAGTTTCAAAGAAATCTGAGACTACTGTAATTGATACAGAGTGAACCGATTGGAAAGAAGTGAATAATTTACACAATAAATACAACATTGTAAGAAAAATAACATTAGAATGACAAAGTGACTTAAAATGAAAATCTCTTACCAGTGAACACCCGTGATTTCAAAGGAGTGGTGAAGCATACTAGCAACTTTTGGGCAAAAATGGGGTGAACTCAGCGTGTAGAACGAGAAACACAAATTTTGCAGGAATTTGTTTTGTTATGTCTATATTTGTTTCAAAATTTTTTTTTCAGTGATGGAAGGGGAGGGAGATAAGGTGGATTTTTGCTAAATGAAACAAATGCAATTAATTTTTAAAGACTTACGTTAAGCACACATTTATGCATCTGTTGAAGATTATTGCTTCCTTCATATTATAGTGCTTTACTTACAAGAGAGTGAAGTCACAGATACATTATTTTCTATTAAATGCGTACTATATTCCAGACCTAAACTTCTCTTGCGTTTTTCAAACACTACCTTGTACAATTCCTCATTGAACGTATCAGAGGTAGTCAGATATATCCCCACTTTCATAGATTCGTTACCTTAGAACTATATTGAACGAAATTGACTTGTTTTCCCAAACCATCTGGACCCTGAGAAACTAAGAGATAGAAATGCCGCAAGAAATCAAACCTGATGAACTACTCAAATCAGGTGTTGTATTTTCTTCTATATCTTAGTCATGGTCAACAGCTGTGAAGATTATAGAGAATATATCTAAAATTCAAATTTATTACAAAACAGAATATTATTGAACTAAAATTACAAATTCAAATTAAAAAAAAAAGTTTTCCTGAGAGCAGCTTATTAGAGAAGAATGATTAAGAAAATCGAATTTTGCAAACTTCATAACCCAGTAAAATAAATTCTAGTCAAGTACCTGAGCGATCTCAGGGGAATTAAATATACCAAAATATTAACAGCAATGCTTATTTGACTGTATCAATTAAACTGAAACATAGGAGGTAGTTTTTACTTGGGGAGTTAGGGAACAAATTACTGTATATTGTTATAATATGATATTATTGTACTATAAGAAATGACAAATATTTTCATGTTGAGAGTTTAATTATGATTCACCTGAACCCATATAGAGGAAAATAGTCAGAAGAAGGTAAGTAATTACATGTGGATACAATAAAGAAAAATATTTTTAATTGTAAAAGCATTTACTTCGTTTACTTCAAACTCATAAATCAGGGCAAAAAAAGAAATATGTATAATGAAAGAAAACAAATTTTTATATAATCCATCTGTTTCTGAAGCTTTAATCTTATATTAATAGTTGGATAACATGCATGGACATCCATCCTTTGAAATCAAGGTGAGGCTTGTAGTGATTGGTGTTTTAAATATTTTATACCATTTATAGTTTGTTATTATTACATAAACTGTTCTTCACAGCCACTTGACGCTCCATCAACTCGTGTAAATTTTACCAAGTTTCTCTGTTAGTCAGCCAGAAAACACGTGTCAAGGGCCTATTATGCAGCCACTGGGGAATCAAAGTATGACAAAAAACACCTGAGCTTCTTAAGCAGGTCACAGTCTAATGAAGGAGACCTCATGCATACAAGTATGCACAAACAGGATATGTGCTGCATAACCTAGAGATCATCAATAGGTGCAAAACCGTAACATTGCAGAGAAACAAGAAAGAATTCTTGAAGAGAAAGGAATTGAGTTGGAACATGCAGGCAGCCAAGTATGACAGAAGGCATAGAAACCACGACCCTGTGTTGTTCCTGGCCTCTTGTTTAAGGGTACCTGCTCTCTGCCTTTCCATTGGTAGCCCCCTGAAGACAGGAACTGTAGTTTTATGTTTATTGTTCGTTACAAAGCCTGGAACACAGTAGGCAATTCGTAATGTTTATTGACTAATTTTTTGCGAAAGGGAAGCAAATGTTTAGATCTGTGAATCTATCTACTGTCTATTTGCTATATTCATTTGTTTATATTTATATTTAATCTACTATCAATAACCACCAAACTAAATTTCTGTCTAGCACCTTATATCTTCATCTGTCTTTCTACCTATCAAACATTTATGTCTGTTTATATGTGTGTTTGTATGTGTGTATGTATATAAAATCAGCTATGATTTATCTGTCTTCCTACGATATATCTTCCTCATGTCTGTGTATCAATCTGTCTATCTGTCTATCTATCTACCTATCTATCTGTCTATCTATTCATCTATCTACATAGCTAGCTGTTTAGCTATTTATCTATCTGTATGTGTATATGTAGTAAAATTAAACACAGTTTGTAAATGTTGCCATTGCAGAGGTTTCCAAATAATTTCAGAATACACAGTTGTAAAATCGCTAGGATGTCTTCAGGTTCTAGTTAAGAAAAATAAAGGTGGGATCCTTCGTTTGTATTTTGTCTTCTTTGTTTTAGCCCTAAAGTAAATAGTATCAATTAATGAAATACAATTTTCAGGAAAAGAATATATCGTAGCCAAGGCATAGTATTGTTCAAAGAGTAATGAATTTATAAACATATGAAAGGAGATCAATCTAACCTCTCAACCTCTGACACTTATATGGTTTTCAGGGATTCACTCAGCTTTTCTAGGGCGGTTTCTCCATAATTAAAATTAGGCATTTGGGGAAGATGACCTAGTGGTAAGCTGTAAATATCTGCATTGGCACAAATAAGCGTAGGTTTAGATATTGCTTCTTTTTAACAAGAGTACAAACTGCATTTTTGCCTTGGTTTATTGGGGACATTAGTTAGAATTAACATTGCTGAACTTTTTCAGTTGTACAAAAATGAATAGATTTTGTTTTCCTAGATAAAATAGACCACTTGCTCTTTCCCTAAACAGTTACTCTACCTACTGTCTCCATGACTTTCTAAGTAGGGAAGTATTTTCCTATTCTAGGAAAATACATTTTCCTCCCTTTTGGAAATTTTGGGGAAATGCCATGAGGTATATAAATAGATAGGTAGACGCATAGATAGATAGATAGATAGATAGATAGAGAGATAGAAAGTTGGATAGACATAGATATAGACAGATAGATAGATATGGACAGATAGATATAGGTAGATATATGTGTGTATATGTATGTATATATATATATATGTGCGTATATATGTATATATGCACGTGTATGTATATATACACATGTGCATACGTATATATATACATATGTACATGCATATATACGTATATATACATGTATACATATATGTATATATAACATCACACGGAGAGTATAAAATCTGTGGAGATTACTTTATCAATTTCTCTGTTGAAAGGATCAGAGAATGAAATCAATACCAGTTCTCTAGTCAATATGACAAACTCTTGAGAATGTTTAACCATAATTCATTATCTTGTAATTATGTATTTTGCATAGGAAAAGTGAATTGAAATAGTTGAGACCAATGTAAATATGATTCGCTTTCTTCCTGGGAAGGTCAACATGTATTGATTGTAAATGAGCTTCTTCCAATTGTTCGTACTTAAAAAAGAAAGAAAAAACAAAGTTATTTACTGTTTTCTATTCTCCTTTTATTTTAAGGAGCTATGAAACCTATCAAATTAAACTCAACAACTTTCTCAAAGAAAATTAACCCAATTCTCATAATTGCAATCTGCATAATTTTTAGAAAGCTCTCTAACCAGGAGAGTGAAAATGATGATGATGGTGTGTGTGTATGTGTGGGTGTTTATGTGTGTGTGTGTTTGGGAGGGGTTTTCAGTATTGCCCAAAGAGTGTTGGCCACATTGAAAGTCCCATGAAATAATTTAGTATCATCTCTGTTGGTATTCCTCACACGACACCTTCATGTTACATAATTTTTAAAAGATAAAAGAATGTTGAAGAGTACAAAACAAAGGAGGAATTATTTAGCATTTGTTTCCTGTCCCCCACTAATTTTTATTCACTTTATTTGTAATACAAAATTCTAATATTTTGGAGAAATCACAAACATTCTGGATTTATTGTTTGACTTGTGAAGAAAGATGAAAATTATGTCTCTAGTTTAAATGAGAAGTTTAAGAATCAATTGGGACAGTTCATCACGGCTACCCTTTACTTATAAGCAAAGGTATTTATCCTTCAAAGTTAAGGTAAAATTAACGTATATTAAAAATTTCACTTTATTCTTCATAAAGCAATTAAAGAAGCTTATAATTACTGAACACAGCAGGGTTGTCAGAATTAGAAACACCAATATCTGGACTTTCAAAGCTGAGGGGCTCCTTAGAGACTACCCAGAGTTTTATCAGGTGAAACACTTCCGATGAAGAAGAACCAAAAGGAAACCTGACATCAGAGTATTCACAAACACACACACACACACACACACACACACACACACACACACACACACATATATATATATATATATATATAAACTTTTCAGAGCCAAAGAGCATCACAACCCAAGAGATCCAGTGCCTCTTTAGAAATTAACACAATGTGTGGCCCTTCTTACAAGACAAATCTCCTCTAATCGGACTTCCCTTAATGAGTAGGCCCATTAATGGATGGGGAAGACATGTAGCTCTCAGTTGTGTTACACCAAGTTAAGAAACTCTGGGGGGAGGAGCCAAGATGGTAGAGTAGAAAGATTCACATAAGCTAGCTCCGAACCCACAGCCCATAAATTTCCTGTGAAAATAACTCCCAACAAATTCTGGAGCAGTGTAAGCCACACAGCAATGGAGTGAAGGAGATTTTCCTTCCAGAGAGCACTGAAAAATCGATCCCAAAGGTCCGTAGTGCACCAGATGGGAGCAGAGCCTAGCCCTTACCTGGCCGCATGGTGCAGAGAAGAGTAGATCCGAGCAGGCTTCAGGGAAGGAATCTCTGGTGGCCGTGAACGTCCCTCCACCCACAGGCTCACAGGTCAGTGAGAGAGACTTCTGGGCTGTGTGAGACGGGAGCGGGGTGTCTCCATAATTCAGGCCCCCTCGGGAGGCAGCAGAAGAGGCATCAGGGTGGCCAGAGGTTCCCGGAGCAAGCAGGAGCTGGGGCCGTTACAGAAGGTCTCCAGGTAAACCGCTTAAGGGAACTGAGGCTGGGGACGGCCCGGACATCACCTGAGCACCAGAACTTAAGATCACATTGAATAGCAGCCCCGCCCCCTATTGAAAGCCCTGAGGCTGGAGAGCAGCATTGGAATCTCAGACGCCAAGCACTAGCTGGGCGGATCTAGGTAGGGGAGGAGAGGAATCTCAGGCATTAAGTAACTCGCTGGGAAAACTCCCAGAAAAGGGGAAAAAAAATAAGACCATAGAAGGTTACTTTCTTGCTGAACAGATGTTTCCTCCTTTATTTTCTCATGAGAAAGAACAATGCTTACCATCAGGGAAAGACATAGGAATCAAGGCCTCTGTATCCCAAACATCGAAAAAGAGACCCAGTGGCCTCAAGCCATGGAATAGCTCAAAAAGGATTTTGAAAATCAAGTTAGACATGTGGAAGGAAAACTGGGAAGAGAATTGAAATGCAAAAAAGTGTGAAAAGCGGGTCAATACCTTGCTCAAGGAGAACCAAAAAAATGCTGAAGAAAATAATACCATGAAAAATAGGCTATCTCAATTGGCAAAAGTGGCTCAAAACGCTAATGAGGAGAAAAATGATTTAAAATCAAAATTAGCCAAGTGGAAAAAGTGGTTCCAAAGCTCACTGAAGAAAATAGTTCTCTAAAAATGAGAATGGAACAGATGGAGGCTAATGACTTTTGGAGAAACCAGGAAATCACAAAACAAAACCAAAAGAATAAAAAATGGAAGATAATGTGAAATATCTCATTGGAAAAACAACTGACCTGGAAAATAGATCCAGGGGAGGTAATTTAAAAATTGTGGGAATCCCTGAAAGTCATGATCAAAAAAAGAGCCTAGACATCATCCTTCACGAAATTTTCAAGGAAAATTGCCCTTGTATTCTAGAACCAGAGGGCAAAATAAGTATTCAAGGAATCCATCAATCACCACCTGAAAGAGAGCCAAAAAGAGAAATTGCTAGGAATATTGGGACCAAATTCCAGAGTTCCCAGGTCAAGGAGAAAATATTGCAAGCAACTAGAAGGATCAATTCCAGTATTATGGAAATACAGTCAGGATAACACAAGATCTAGTAGCTTCTCCATTAAGCGATAGAGGGCATGGAATAGGATATTCCAGAAGTCAAAGGAACTAGGTCTGAAACCAAGAATCACCCGCCCAGCAAAACTGAGTATAATATTTCTGGGGAAAAAACGGCCTTTCAATGAAATAGAGGACTTTCAAGTATTCTTGATGAAAAGACCAGAGGTGAAAAGAAAATTTGACTTTGAAATACAAGAATGAAAAGAAGCATGAAGAAGCAAACAGCAAAGAGAAGTCAAAAGGGACTGACCAAAGTTTAACTGTTCACATTTCTACATGGAAAGACAATATTTGTAACTCTTGAAACTTTCCAGTATGTGGGTAGTTGGTAGGATCACACACACACACACACACACACACACACACACACACACATGAACGCACCCATCGAGACAGAGAGCACAGAGTGAATTGAGTTGGAAGGGATCATATTTTAAAAGAAATCAAGGCAAACAGTGAGATAAAAATGTAGTAGGAGGAGAGAGGGTGAAATGGAATGGGGTAAATTATCTCTCATAGAGGAGGCAAACAGGAAACTTTTCAGTGGTGGGAAAAAGAAGAGAGCTGAGGGAAAAATAAGCATGAAGTTTACTCTCATTACGTTCGACTAATGGAAGGAATAAAATGCACACTCATTTTGGCATGAAAACCTGTCTTACAATACAAGAAAGTGGGGGAGAAGGAGATAAGCAGGGTGGGGGGAATGATGGAAGGGAGGACAATGGGAGTGGGAGCAATTTGAAATCAAAACTCTTGGAGAGGGACAGGATCCAAAGAGAGAATAGAAACAGTGGAGGGCAGGATAGGATGGAGGGAAATATAGTTAGTCTTAAACAACACGAGTATTATGAAAGTCATTTGCAAAACTACACAGATATGGCCTACATTGAATTGCGTGCTTTCATAAAGGGAACGGGTGGGGAGGGAGGGATGGGGAGAAGTTGGAACTCAAATTTTAGGAAAAACTGTCGAGTATTTTTCTTGTTACTAGGAAATAAGAAATACAGGTAATGGGGAGTAGAAAGTTGTCTGGCCGTACAGGACAATAGAGAAGATGGGGACAAGAGAAGGGAGGGATGATAGAAGAGAGGGCAGATTGGTGATAGAGGAAATTGGAATGCTGGGTGTATTGGGGTGGGGATAGGGGATAAATGAGGAGTCAATTTGGAACCCAAATTTTGTGAAAATGAATGTAAAAAATTAAAAAAATAAATTTTTATTTAAAAAAATAAAATAAAAGGAACAATTGAAGAAATTGAAAAGGAGATGCACAATTTCACTGAAGAAAACAATTTGACAAAAAATGCAATTGGGCAATTATAAATTAAGGAAATATGTGAGACATCAATAAGCCATCAAATAGATTCTAAAGAATGTAAAGACATAAGAAAATGTAAAACATCTTATTGTAAAAACAGTTGACCTAAAATATAGATCAGGGAGAGAAAAATCTAAGAATTGATGGTCTACGAGAAAGCAAGGATGAGAAAAAGAGCCTGGACTTTATCATCTAAGAAACCATCAAGGAAAATTGACCAGATGTCTTAGACACAGAGGTCAAAATAGTGAATGAAAGAATCCATTTTTCACCTCCTGAAAGAGACACCAAACTAAAAACAGAAAGAAATATTGCTGCCAAATTCCAGAACTACTATCCACCCCACTATAAACTTACTGTAAGATACGAAGGGATAAATATGTGGGTATAAATAATCACCACTGGATAGAAATATGAGTTCATTGACCCGTTTGACAACTTTAATTGATGTTACTCTTTTAATTTGTGTGTTTGAGTGTGTGTGTGTGTTTGTGTGTGTGTGTGTGCGTGAGAGAGAGAGAGAGAGAGAGAGAGAGAGAGAGAGAGAGAGATTTAAAAACTCTGTCTCCCTAACTTTTCATCTTTAACATCTGGGAGACAGTTACCATAATCTTCCCACATGAACATAACAATCCACTGGAAAAAATACAGACCTAAATTGTTCTGATTCACTAATTCCTTACATAGAATTTCAAATTTTGAAGAGAACTCATTAGATGTCTTTGGCTACTCTTGTTTGAAAAGGAATATATTTTTACAACTTCTCAATTAAATTATCACCCAATGTCAGAGCGAATATATCTGAAAAAATTTAAAATTTCTTTGTGTTTCTACTACACGTTAGAACAGTTCAAAGTACTAAGATGATTTTGTTCCTCATATGAGGTTTACATTTGCTTCTTTGTAATCTACAAAAATGTTTATTAGTAAGATCCTGTGAGATCAAGATTCAACATTCTGATCTCTCTCTCTGTCTCTCTGTCTCTGTCTCTGTGTATGTGTCTCTCTTTCTCTCTCTATCTCCCTCTCCCTTTCCCTCTCTGTCACCCTCTCCTTCTCCCTCTCTCCCTCTTGGCTGCCAGCCCTACCAATAATTAATAACGTCTCTCATATTCTCTATAAGCTTTCTATTTTCCATTGCAAAGATTGAAAAATTTTACCTTTGTGGTTACCCTTCTCTGAATATACTAGAGACCATCAACTTCCCTCTCGAAATGTGTTACCCATATTTGGCCCTCCATGTGTGAGTCACCAAGGGAAGAAGTCATTGGAATTACACCTCTCTTATAACGAACACAGGGAATCAAACGCAACCCAAAATCCCGTTAAAATATTTGGTGCCATTTCAGATCTCTTGCTATAATTAAGTATACAGTCTAATACATGATGCATTAGGTTCTAATGGAGACATTAAAAATTGTCAACGCTAAGCACCCTATTTTTCAAACAGGGAAATTGAAACTCATGAAGTCAATTTTGCTTGTCCAACATGATCCTGATGAGACTTGGAATTTGGCCACTAGATCAGTTTCAGTTGTGTTAATTGCCTGACTCTGACTGTTTATCTTACGTTAGTTCTTGAATGGTTCAAACAAGGTAAAGGATTTTATTTTCAGTCCTATAAAATTTTATGATGTCTGGGACAATGGCGGAAGCCTGTCAAAGTTAGTTTGTATCTTACAATACAATATGTTAGCTTTATCACCTATTTACAAAAATGATGTCTAACATCCATGGATTTATCTAAATCATTGCTAAAACTGTTCAACATGGAAACAAATATAGTACTTGCTATATAAGTAATGGTAACAATGAACTATATATATATATATATATATAAATCCTGGAATTCTTGAAAATATATATATATATATATAAATCCTGAAATTCTTGAAAAATTCTTAAAGATCATTAGCAATATCAATATGATTTTGAAGGAAAGGTGGAAAGATAAAGAAAGGAAAGGAAAGGACAGATTAATGGAAGAGAGGAGAGGAGATAAAGGGAGAAGACAGAGAGAAACACAAGCCTATAGACACATACATCTAAACATAACATGCCTACATACACACATATACCTCTAGTGTTTATTTTATAGCATTGTCATGATACTCAAATTAAATAATGCATTGCAATCACTTTTCAAATTTATTTTATTATTAATTTAGACACTTTCAGATGCAAATAATTTCTGGAGGCACGTATAACAGCAACTGGGAACTAAGATTGCTAAACTGGGAACTGAAGTAAGTGTGATAAAATTTTGGTCGAGGAAATTTTCCCTTTATTTTATTACAAGATGTCAAAACTTGAGTTTGAGTCAGACAATCATAAATTAAGAATCAGATAGTCACTAAGAGGTCTCCTAATACATAACAGTCATGGTATAATTGAAAAAAAATCTGTACAAAAATGTTATTGACTCGTTTGCTCTAATAGCTAAGGTGGGCTTCAAACTCACATTGTATAAAAGCAAGGACAGCACTTAAGAAACACTGGGAATTCCAATGTGACATCAACCCTTCCTATCATTCCGTTTGTTGTTCTGTAAAATAAAGAGAATAAAATAAACATTGTTTAAGCATCATGAATTTTAAATTTGTATCTCATTTGATCCCCACAACAACCCTAGAAAGCACGTGATATTATTATCCCCGTTTTACAGATGTACAGTCTAAGGCAGAGAGAGGATAAGTGATTTTCTCAGGGACACACATTTATTAAGCAACAGAGACTTCAATGGAAATTGCGTCTTCCTGACTTCAGGCTCCAAAGTCTGTACTCTCCTACCTAGCAGGGTATTAAGCAAATAATCACATTTGCCTTTTAAGTAACACTTTAAGGAAT
>JAQQSK010016463.1:0-10435 GCA_028658325.1 Potorous gilbertii | reverse complement strand
ATCAGGATAACACAAGATCTAGCAGCTTCTACATTAAGGGATCGAAGGGTGTGGAATAGGATATTTCAGAAGTCAAAGGAACTAGGACTAAAACCAAGAATCACCTACCCAGCAAAACTGAGTATAATACTTTAGGGGAAAAAAATGGTCTTTCAGAGTTGAATGGAAAAAGCAGAGTGAGATTTATGAAACTATATACCACTTTCAGAAACATCAAGCTTGTCCCTGAAACAAAAACTATTTTTGACATCAATATTTTTCCAATGATTTTTCACATCTAAAAATCATAGAATACCAGTCTCCAAGGAATTAAGATCGCAAATAACGCAGAGGGCATTAGAGAGTCATACATTAGTCATAGTATAAATAGGTTGCAGTAAATTGCTAATGATGAATTTTTAGCAAAAGGTATATGGGAGTTTTTTGGGAGATATCTGATCAGAGGGGAATGTGGATCATTCACCTTACAAGAATAAGTGACAACAGATGGTCTACCCCAGTGCAGCAATGTTATCTATGTAATAATAATGTCCTTGCCATATATAGTGACCCTCTGTATAAGTTTTATGGGACAACTTTGATATAATGGTGATGTCAACTCAAGTGGAAATGAATCCTTCTGGGATACATGACTTAGACAACCACAAATTAACATTATTTAGGTTACCTTTTTATTTATTTCATTATACATTTTCCAGCTGTATTTTAATCTGGTTTGAGTTGCATTGCAATCAGGATTTTCATGGGCCATAAGTTTGACACTTCCACATCTAGAGTAAGTACAAAATAATAGACCATTAATGTGTTGCAGTTTACAAATGATACAACTGAATTATTGAAGTAGAAGAAATTTAGGGTGAGGCAGACCAAAAGAGAAAAAGCACGAATTTATGTCCATCTTGACTGTGGTAACCAATATGAAAGTATTACTGAATTAACTATATCTATGAGATTAGCTGTTTAGACCATGAGATGAACAACTTCAACAAAAATTTTTAGTTAAACACCTATTAAATATAAATCACTTAGCCATAACCCAGATCCTGCTCATGGTAGCATCCCAGCATTCCTACATAGTCCCCTCAAGTTATTGTTCTAGAGATTTCCTCCCTTTCACAACCTAATGTTCTTTTTAATACTTCCTCTCCTCCCTCTCACTTTTGATTCCCTTGCACTCTGACTTCTTCCTTCATCACTTAACTGAAACTGTTCTAAGACTGCCCATGATATTTTAATTGATAAATTCAGTGATGTTTTCCCCTATCCATTCCTGCTTAATAGGTATACAGAATTTGATTTAGACACTTACTAGCTACGTGACCTTGGAGAAGTCTATTAGCCTTGTTTGTCTTAGTTTCTGCATCTATAAGATGAGTTGGAGAAGGAATGGCAAACACTTCAGTATGTTTGCCAAGAAAACCACAAGTGGGGATCATGAATAGTTGGACATGACTGACAGTAGTAATAGCATTTGATACCATTTACGACCTTTTTAAAATATCCTTTCCTCTGAGTTTTCGTTACTCAGTTCTCTCATGTTTCTCTTTCTGTCTGACCACTCCTCAGTATAAGTTGAATTGTCATTCATGTCCTACTCATCCTACTCCATAAACAATGCTGTCCTGGGCTCTCTTCTTTTTCCTTACGTCCCTGTTTTCTTCTCATGTCTCATGGAAAATCCCAAGTCAATGAAAATGACTCCTGGATATACATATCTCATATTAGTTACATATTACCTATGAGAACATTGCATATTGGACATCTCCAACTATGTCCACAATGTCACTTATCATTCCTGACACACACCCGTCTTCCAAACTTCCCTATTTCTTTTGAGGGTACCATCATCCTTTTATTCATTCTTCACTCTTTCTTATTCTTCATCTCTCAGATCCAATCATTTGCCAAGTCTTATCAATTTTTTTCCATAACATCTGTTCCATCTGTCTCCTTTTCTCCATTTCTATGGCCAAAATCTTAGATAAGTCTCCACCAACTTTCTCCTGGAATATTTTAACAGCCTTCTGGTTCCTTAGTTTCTAGTCTCTCCTCTCACCATTCCATCTCAACTCAGCTGACAAAGTAATTTTTCTAAAGCACAAACATGACTGTATTACTTACATGTTCAGGAATCTATAGTAGCTTCCTTTTGTTTCCAAGATAAAATGTTTCCTCAGTTCAATCTTTAAGGCCCATCACAATCTGGTTCCAACTTATTTTCCAAGGCTTCTTTCATATAGCTACCCTTCCTACCCTATATGTTGAAATATTTGCTTTTCCATAAAATTTGCCATTCTATTCTCCACTTGTGTTCCTTTATATAGGCTTCATTCCATGCCTGGAAAGAATTCCCTTATCACATCTTAGAATATACAACTTTCTTCAAGAATCAGTTCATGTACTGCCTACTATGAAAATCTGTTCCTGATCCATTTAGCTGTTAATATTCTCTCCCCTCTCCTCAACTTGTCATGTATAAATTCATTTGGATGCATGTTGTATCTTCTCAGAACAAAGTAAACACATTAAGGGCAGGGACTATGTATTGTTTTGTCTTTTGATCTTCAGCACCTAGTGCAGTTCCTTGCATGTAGTAGTCATTTAATAAATTTGGTTGAGACTGGATTCAGTTGATTGGGTTCTATGTTAAAATAAGAGCTATATGCCTAGAAGGTATAAATATCATAACTAGTGGATTTGCAAACCTAAACATCTAAAGTCAGGTGAAGTTTCAAAAGGCAGTTTGACTATACCACATGATCCAGAGACAGTATAGAAAGGTACTTCAACTTATCCTCAAAAACATTGCACATTTATCAGGAGACACACTAAGACTAATAGTAGTTTTAAGTTCAGTAAACCTATCTGACTTCCAAGTAGTGTCCCTATAGGGAATTCTTTGTGTAAGTGAGATATGTTTTGGCATGAGTAAATGGAGAGCTTTTCCTTGGTTTCAGCCCAATTAAATTGCTTCTCATGCATGGTAAAGAGGACTGTGTACCAAGAATTTGGAGTCATTGTCTTGCCACAGATCACTGGCGAGGAAGATTTGTATAAGACACACTGAGGATGGTGCAGATCAAGAGTATTTACCACTTAAAAGAAATTGTCTTTCATTAGAAAATCAGAATATTATAGCTTGATAACGATAAAAATACAAAGAATTAAGAAAGAGACCAGGAACATGCACTAGTTAATTAACAAAAGGTCTAGGAAATGTGGACATTCAGTGGGGCCACACAGAATGGATTCTGTGGTGCAGGTAAGAAGCAGGTGATTTGTTTTGCTCAACTACTTCTAACTTCTTCTCTATCTTCCATGCCCACTTTGCCTGGTTGGTGTTGATTTGATAATGACCTTCAACTGGTGCTGATGATTGCAATATGTATTAGGATGTGACTGTGGACATGGGTTGTAACGTGCATATGCAAAGATTGTTCACCAGTTAAAATTGAGATGAGATTGTGCATTTCATCCAATGATTTACAGGGTTGATTTAGATACTGCTAAGCCTATAAAATAGAATGAACTCCTTAGAGAGGGGTACATCAATGTTACTGCAATTTCTAGCCTTGTGATTACTGAAATTTTACAGACTCATAGCAGTTGGGTTTACGTAGGTCCTGTCTATTGCAAAATCTAATTTAGTCACCCTACTTCAGAATTATACAGATACAGAAATCCTAGTGCAACAACACAAGTAGCAGACTATCTCTTCTCTATGGTTTGCTTTCCATTCAAGGAAGAGCCCCGAAAAATTGCCTCAGATTTTCATGTCTTTTCCTACATTCATATCTTTCAAGATCTAATTTATCCAGACTTGCATTTGTACTATCTTTGGACATTGTAACTTGGGAGCTCATTTATGCAGAAAGTAAATTAAGGGACCAAAAGTTTCTAATAACATGTAATATTGTGCTACATTTTATTTTATTCTGAATTTCCTGTTATTTTTACCCCATTAGTTTGTATTATTTCACAGCTGGTAGTCTATTGGGAAGTTTCTTTTTAACTTCATGAACATTTTAATAGCAAAAGGAGTTTAAACGTTGAAAAGAAAACCATTTTCCAACTAAAATGTAGCCATCAGTGAACCAGAGAATCAAGCATTCCAAATAATGTGTTTTAAAATTCAAACATAATTACTTCTGCCTGCAAACACTGACTAATTGAAGGCACACAATAAGGGTGCTAATTATACTGAAGATGCTCTTATAAGGCAGGAGGAAGGGCCAATAACTTAACAGACTCCCTATTTATTTCTATATTCTCATTAGGTCCTCAGTTATTTGGAAGATTATGTATTGTAATTTGTGAATGTTTTGTTCTTCATATCCCATTATAAATAGATGCCAGATCGCATTAAAGCAAACTTTAAGGAACAGTAGAAAATATGAGTTACTAGATTTTTTTTTGGTATTGTTTGTTGTGATTTAGCCATTGGTCACTGCTTAAAAATCTTCTGGTTATGCAAACATTTTCATTTACCCATTAATACTTTCAACAAGTGGTTACTAGGAAACTAAATACAAAACCCTGCTAATTACTATGGGGTAAATCAAGTAATTGATCAGAATTTATTAAATGCTAGGCACTGTGCTAGGTAGAGAAGAAATAAAGACCAAAGCAAAAGAGTTCCAGCACTAAGGAAAAGCTTACAACCTATAGCCAACTCACACATAATGTTTTAAGGTTTACAATATATGTGTATATATAATGCATATATATGTATTATGTATATGTATATATATATATGTCACTCTACATATTTGTATGTACGCATGCATATGGAGAGACAGAGAGAGAGAGAGAGAGAGAGAGAGAGAGAGCGAGAGAGAGAGCGAGATCAGGGCAGCAGTGGATAGTGGGCCTGGAGTCAGAAAGATTCATCTTTCTGAGTTCAGAAAATTTGGTGTCAGATACTTACTAGCTGTGTGACCCTGAGCAAGTCATTCAACCCTGTTTCTTCCAGTTTCGTGATCTGTAAAATGAGCTGGAGAAGAAAATGGCAAATCGCTCTAGTACATTTGCCAGTAGAACTCCAATAAGGTCACAAAGAGTTGGTCATGACTGAAACAAATTAACAGCAACAGCAATTATATCTATACCTACACAGGTACACTATATGTATACATACATACACACACACACACACACCCACACACACACACACACACACACACACATATATATATATATATATATATATATATATATATATATATATATATATATATATATATATAAATTGGTACTCACAACTGTCCCTGTGTTAGGTCCTATACAGGTATTGTTTCACCTATTTTATAAAAAATGAAGCTGAGGCTCAGAGAAGTAAATAATTTACCCATGGTCAAATAGCTAGTAGATGGCAGAAGTGGGGTTTGAACCTGGTGCTCTCCTGATTCTGAGTGGAAGACTCTCTCATTTTTGCACAATAAAGAACATAAAAATGGCTTAATACAAAACAATAATACTAGATCTGACATTTTTTCTATCTCTATGACTTTGGGCAAGTTACTTCATCTCCTTGCCTCAGTTTCCTATTCTGTAAAATGAAGGGATTAGAGTGATGACTCTTAATGGTCCTTCAGATCTAAGTCCATGATCCTATATCCTTATAGGTTGTGAGTAGCATAAACAAGAAGCCCTATGAATCACATGACTAAGGACTGTGGCAGTGAAAGATGGTTTCATGGATGAGGTCACAGATGAACCTGACTTTAATGGATGAGGAGGCTTTATGCAGTAGGAGAATGTGAATGAAGTTTGTGGGGTGGGAAGTAGTAAATAGCATGAGCAAAATTGGGAATGTATATGGTCATGGTCAGGGAATTTTGAATAGATGGAATTATTGGAGGAGAGTATTTCGATAGGGAGTATTAGGGGATATGGTTAGAAAGGCAAGTGAAGGCCAGAATGGAGAGTCTAAGTCCCCAACCCTTTTCAGTTTCCATTCTACTTGGCTTTCAACAAATCCATTTAAATTTTTATTTTAAATTTTTATTTCTATTTAATTAAAAATTTGCAATTCAATTTTAGAGTTTACCATTTATATGAATATAAGATATAGATATAAATTAAGTTTTGATAGAAAAATATGGTTACTTACTAAATATTCATCATTCCCATACCCTTTGACAAGGATACCTGAGGTTGGGAACCTGTGATATAGAGAGAGAGCTGGATAGGAGAAGAAGGAGTTTTGACTTTATCCACTGGCTAATTGTGTTACTAACATTTTCTGAGTTGGGAAATGACATGACAGAATGATTAAAAATTGATCTGATATCAAAGAACAAGATTGCATTGCAGTCAGGGTGGTACTGCAACAATGCTTGCTTGAGTTTATGAGAGTCCTAGGGATAGAAGTGGTGGCAAGAATGCAAAAGAACCATTAGCTGGTGTGGAAAAAATGGAGATGTGGAGAAGAATTATGGAAGCACAATTGTTCTCAAGCATTTAGAGTATACACAAAAATAAATAATATTCCCCACAAATGCTGCAACCAGTTCCCTACAGTTCACATGGCTTTAGTTTTAAAAGGTGAACCCCCTGAAAGATAGGGAGCCAGAGGATAACAACCTATGAGCTAGAAAATCAGTCCTTGAAGATCATGGACTAGTTATGGGGACTTAATACAAAGTATTAATCAACATTGGCCATCTTCCTACCTATGTTGCCATGCTTCTCCCCACCTGAACCAGTACCCTCTACAGAGGACTACCAGAACCCAACCCCATAGTTCCTAAGGAAGTTAATCCACTCATTTTTGAAACTTGTGCTGTGGGGATCAGAAATATTGCCTATGGTAACATAGCTAATTGGTGAAATTGGGATTTGAAACTAGATTGTCTGGTTCCAAGCCTATGATCTGGATACCATGACAGAATTGTTCTTGCCCCTTTTGTTGTTTAGTCATTTTCACTTGTGTCTGACTCTTTGTGATCCCATTTGGAATATTCTTGGCAAAGATATTTGATTGATTTTCCATTTCCTTCTCAAGCTCATTTTACAGACAAAGAAACTGAGGCAAACGGGTTAAGTGAATTGGTCAGAGGACACATACAAGTATGGAGCAAAAACTTGTCTTAGTACCAAGATCTCTTTGTTGCTAATGCCTTGCATCTATTTTCCTGATTTCATCATTTGAAGCAAATGCAACTATGTGCTCCCCCGATGGAACTTGAAGAAGAGGAATGAGGTAGTTAGAGAGAAATTTATTGGGTTGATGGATTTGCAGGGCTTCTGCAATGCAAGTATTTAAAGTGAGAACTTGGAAGGGTATTGTGGTGGCAGAGCCTTGGCACTCTTCCTATTGCTTTCAGGGTTAGATTTCTGGCATTTTGTCATTGGCTGCTGAGAAATTTGCACTAGTCAGTTGGTAAATAAGCATTTATGTAACAGGTACCATGCTAAGGTCTGGGGATTCAAAGAAGGCAAAAAAATCTCCCCCACCTTCAAAGAGGCAGAGGGGAGAAAAGATGCAAACTACAGACACACAAATACATAGAACATATGGAAGGTAATCTCAGATAGAAAGGTTCTAGAACCTAGTGAGACCAGAAATGATCTGTTGAAAACTTAATATTTTTATTGTCTTAAAGTAAGCATGGAGATAGGAAGTTGAGTGTCATACTCAAGGAACAACAATTGGACCAGTGGGGCTGTATCACAGAGTGAATGGAAAAAGTGTAATACCACTAGAAAGAGAAGAGGGAACTAAGATCAAGGGTGCCTGTTGAGTGACTGTCCTGAAGAAGGACCCTCTCTTCATCTAAAACTTAAATGAAGGAGGTGATAGTTGAATAAAATATATGAGTGACATCAGATGAAGAAGGAGAAGAGGGAGTTCTCTGTGAGAGAGAACTCATTTTTAGTGAGTTATGGAGTGGGATCCTCAGCTTAGAGGATGAGGTCGTGTAAAATGAGAGGCATGAGAAGAATTGAGCAGGTTGGAATAGTCACTGTAAAGAGTGGAATGGATTAAGGAGGAGTAGAAGGATTGCTTTGCTACAGTGAGAGCCCAGCTGATGCTACATAACATAAAATTGTAATGGATTTAATCAGTACATTTTCATGTTCTCCTCCAGCACCCATCAGTAGCATGTGAATATGAGCAAAGGATGGGAGTAGTAAGGGTTAGGGTTTGACAAAGCAATATTGGTAACAGGACTTCAAGAGTAGAGTTCCCTAATAGTGCTAGGATTGCAGGGTCAAACAGAAGTATGGATGAATCCCTGAGACATTGGGAAGGCATCCTGTCTTTCCATACATCCATGACTTCAAGAAACACTGAAAGCTTCCACCTTTTATTATGTATGGCTACAGTCATCCTTAAGGTATATGCATGTATATAGAAGGTATAGGTATAGAATGATGTATTTGTTCCTCCCCTTACATAATTAGTGTTGGGCAGGTGTAGGGAAGCAAGACTGGAGGAGAAAACTGAGCTGCTTTTTCAGCTTCTTGAAGTTGGAGAATTACTATTGGAGACAACCTATTCAGGATGAAGTATTAAGGGGACCTGAGGCTCAGCAATTCATCATATAATCTGACTATAAATCACACATCTGCTGCCAGCATCCTCAAGGCAATATAGATAGAACTGCCTGCCTATCTTTACTTATAATCAATCCTCAGTCTCTGTTTTGACCTTTTGTGACTATATTTTTCCCTTTAGGGGAAACAACAATACTAGGTGTCAGGGAGTGGCATATATACTATAAGCTCCTCAATGGATGGTTATGGACTCCTAGCAATTGGCATGTCTTGATGCTGACTGTGTCTAATGATTATAGGATCATAGATTTACAACTTCAAGGGAGGAAAGACCATTAGAGACCATTCTCCCCCATTTCCTCATTTTACAGATGAGATTTACTTGTCCTTCAGGTAGTGGAATTTAGAGAATTACTTCTGAAAGTGGGAAAAGTGAAGGTAAAGAAACAGTGCCCCAGATTAACATGACTTGTCCAGAGTCCAACATGTAGTTAATCTGTGATTTGAACCCAAGCGCTTTGATCTGAAATTCAGTACGCTTTCTCTTGAACATGTGGTTCACTTGACACAAAGCACTTCCTTGCTAGTTTATAGTAATTTTATTTACCTTGACCCTAAATTACTCAACTAGCTCTTGCCCCTGGCCTCCATTTTGACCTAAAGTTTATATTTGTATGTATGTGTGTGCATGTATGTATGTATATACAAACATATATATGCATGCATATGCATATAAGCACATATATAACATTCATACATGTTCATATATGTGTGAATATATGTATGTGTGTATGTATATATACACATACACATACATACATATGTTTATATACATACATACATACACACACATATGCCAGATGGCATCCATACTGAAACCCTATTTTGTGCTATCAGCTTTATCTTGAATCTTCAGTCTTGGCTTTCCAGTCTGTATCTGAGACCCACTACCACTGGAGTTACTTCTGAATATTTGTTGCAATTGGGTTTCAGAATTGTAGGGGAGAGGCAGGGAACAAATAATGAAATGGAGGCAGAATACTATTGAACATTATAAGTCAAATGAAGGCACTAAGGAGCTGGGAGGAGGGAGAGATATAAAGGAAGAAAGTTAAGAAAGGAAACAAAATTCGTTTACTTGAAATTTTATCTATGGCTAGACTTGTTTTTATTCATGGTCCAGAACTGTGGATTCTTTAGTGTTAGGAATTTGCAGTATACAAAAGCCATCAACAGGTAAAAGTTACTAATAAGAGCACAGAAAGATGCTGAGAAATAAAAGCTAGAATTTATATAGGACCTACTATGTGCCAGGTACTTTATAAATATTATCTCTAACAGCACTGGGAGGTAGGTACTATTGTTATCTCCATTTTACAGTTGAGGTAATTGAAGCAAACAGTGATTAAGTGACTTACTTGCCCAGAGTCTCACAGTTAATATGTATCTGAGGTAGAATTTGAGCTCATATCTTTCTGATTCTGGCTCAGTGTTTATTTTTCCACCATGTTACTTAGCTACCTAAAAAATAGTAAGATACATAAGCATAATAGTAAGATACACAAGAGACTTGTCCGTATTTAGCCAGTAATTGTTAGAGGCAGGACATGAATCCTGCTCTCCCTATCACCTAGAGATTAGGCTATCCATCTATCTGTTATACTATGATGTACCTTTAAAAGATAATAAATTAATACCAATTTTCATTTAATTTAAATGTACTCTACTGTACCCATAAACCTTTCCCCAACCTGGTGTTTCACAGATTTTTCTTTCAATATAAATTTAGTTATTTAACTTTTTACAATCATTTTCACAAAATTTTGGGTTCCAAATTTTCTCCCCATTTGTCCCCTTCCCCCCTCCCGATACACCGAGCATTCTAATTTCCCCTATCACCAATCTGCCCTCTCTTCTATCATCCCTCCCTTCT
>JAQQSK010016462.1:0-10435 GCA_028658325.1 Potorous gilbertii | reverse complement strand
GAGGAGGGAGCAATTAGAAGTCAACACTTGGGGAGGGACAGGATCAAAAGAGAGAATAGCAACAATGGGGGGCAAGATAGGATGGAGGGAAATATAGTTAGTCTTACACAACACGACTACTATGGAAGTCACTTGCAAAACTACAGAGATATGACCTATATTGCACTGCCTGCCTTCCCAAAGGGAATGGGTGGGGAGGGAGGGATGGGGAGAAGTTGGAACTCAAAATTTTAGGAACAACTGTTGAGTATTGTTCTTGCTTCTAGGAAATAAGAAATACAGGCAATGGGGAATAGAACGTTATCTGGCCCTACAGGACAAAAGAGAAGATGGGGACAAGAGAAAGGAAGGGCAGATTTGTGATAGGGGAAATTAGAATGCTCATTGTACTGGGGTGGGGGAGGGGACAAATGGGGAGAAAATTTTGGAACTCAAAATCTTGTGAAAAGTAATGTAAAAAGTTAAATAAATAAATTTATATTAAAAAAAATCTTTTGTAGTTTGCTATGGCACTGAATAAATTATAAACATAGGTAGAATCATAATTTTAATTATACTGGCTCAGTCTACCAATGAACAATGACTATTTTCCCAGTCTTTAGATTACTTTTGTTTGTTTTATTAATTTGTTTATGTTGTGTCTGGGTTTGTCTTGGCAGGTAGGCTCCCAAGTATTTTATATTGTCTGCATGTTTTTTAAATGGAATTCATCTTTGAATGTCTTCTTGATGGGTTTTGTTGGTAATATGTAAAGATATCGATGATTTATGTGAGTTTATCTTTACATATTACAATATTTCTAAGGTTGTTTATTATTTTGACTAGTTTTGCAGTTGATTTTCTAGTATTTTCTGAATACACCATAATATGATCTGCAAAATGTGATGTTTTTGTTTTCTCATCGTGTGTTTTTATTCTCCCAATGTATTTTTTAATCTTATCATTTTAGGTAGAATTGCCAGTGCAATACTGAATAGGAATGGTGATAATGGATACTGTTGCTTCACCCCTGATCTTATTGGGAAACTTCAAATTTATCCCCATTATAGATAAAGGAGATATTATCTCTAGATTATATATAATATGTTATCTATAGATTATACATAGACTATACAGGTTCTAGATTATAGATAATATTACTATAGATTATATATGATTTATAGATTATAGACATTATGTATAGATTATATATAGTATACATGTATTATCTATAGATTATAGATAATGCTTCCTCTGGGTTTTAGGTAGATACTATTTAACATTTTAAGAAAGGTTCCATTGATTCTTATTCCTTCACGTGTTTTTAATGGGAATACGTATTATGAACACATGTATTAAAATAATAAATATGAATACCTATGAGCTATTGAGAGTATAATTTTCTATTATTGCAACATTTTTTTAAATGTTAAGGAAAAAAAATCTTCATTTCATTCTCATTCATTACAGGTTTAACTTGACCTAAATTAGTACTACTACTACTACTACTACTACTTTAGATCAGGTTTAGTTTGATGGCAAACTTTGTTATTGCAGCTTGTAGTTTTGGAAGTCATTCTCACTTTTATGTCTGACCTCACTTTATTGTTAACTGTGCACCTATTCAGCTTTCTCCATCCCAGCTTAACTTACAGACAATTCCTTTGTCTGTTCTACCATCTTCCAAGCATCCATCAATCTGTCAATTCAAGTCTATGATTCTACCTCCCCTGAAACGCACTTAGCTTATTTGATTCTGGGGGTGGGTGGAAATGTTTGTCTCTTTTCTCCCTCCAATTTGGCTGCACGTAAAAAAGCTTCCCGTTTCTTTCCTTCTATCATATGACCAAACAAAAAACTTGCCTAGTGCAGAATCATGTAGTCAGCCTTACAGTTTTCATGCTGGTCCTGATCACCAGGCATTTTTCTACATATGTATTTATAACATCTGACATCTAGACCTGTTTTAGTACAGTCAAAAAAGGCTAATGATCCTCTCCTAGGAGAGTCCCCATTACACACATAGGCAATTTTCAAGCAAACTGGTCTCAGTTCAGATGTCACCAGTGTCTAAAATTATAGTTAGGTTTTGAAATATATCTTGGTCTTTAAAAATTCTCTATTAAAATGTACATACTTATGAGAATGGTTCCATCTTAAACTATTAGATCTTACAGACTCCTCAGTTTTCCTTATCGGTAAAACAAATGAGTTCGATTCAATGACTTCTAAATAAATTTTGAATCTGTCATTCTGGGTCTTAATAATTAATTGATATCAAGCTGAGAAAAAATGGTTGGAGAAGGAAATATAACATAGACCTCTGCAACAAGACTTAAGGAGGCTATACAAAACCAATTCACTAGAAGTTGCAAATATGACTTAATTCACTCTGCTAATTTAGCTGACTTTAAACTAATAAATAATCCACACATTTGCTAGCTGGTCCACACCTCTGTGTAATTATTTATCTTGAGATATAGGTAATATTGAATATTTTGTTTTAAAACTGGGAAATAGGTCAGATGAGGAGAAATATTTCTACAATATTGGTTAAGTTCATGGAAGAAAGAATGGGTAAAACTTCTCATAACAAAGAAATACAAAAATTAACTTTCAAATAAAGCAATAATTATTTAATGTTGACAGTAGATAAGAGACATGATTAAATTTCTCCCTTTCTTCATCTGCTGTCTTTCCTCATTCATAATTTTTGGATCCCTTCATCCAACTGAGCACATAAATACACAGTACTCAGAAAGAGAAATATATTATGCATCTGAATTAAAATTTTTCCTTGTATATCTGTGATTAGATAACTTTGATTAGAAAACAATTAAATACATTACTTGATCATTAGCCTTTTTTGACTGTACTTTCAAAATTTCTTTCAAACTGTGTGCTGATTTGGGAAAGAGCTCTAATGCTTATATAGCTTTCTTGGCATTGATGATTAGGAACAAAGTTCCTTTAAATCTTTTTTCGGTAGATGTGCCAAATGAGGTCCTAGAGGGGTAGAGGAAAAAAGAATTGTATGAAATAAGTTCTGATTTCTGAGCTTCTCAGGTAGGTTTTGTCTATTTTATGATGAGAGTAGAAGATTACCGGAAGGACCTTGTTCTTATATATTTTTTTCTCAATAATTTCTTCTTTGATGTTCTTAATTTTTAAAAAAAAAGGTTAGGATTAACAAGATAAGATTAGTATATAGAAAGGAAGGTGAGTAAATACAGAATTTGAATTAGTAGTTTATAATGTTTTATAATAATGACATGTTCCAGAATTTGGGAGCTAATAGCTATTCTGCATAATAATTTAAATTAGTAGAAAATTTGCCAACTGGACCTTTCAATTATTGTTTTAGATATGGGTTGATATCTCTGCTAAACAAAGAAAGAAATTTTAAACTTTCCCCCTAGTGAATTAATGTGATACTGGGCCCTTTTATAATAAATAATAATATTTCATGGCCTTTAAAATACTTCACATAAAATAGACATACTAATGACTATTATTATAGTATTCTTGTTAAATCATTCTTAGAAATAATCAAAATCAGGAGAAATAATCTGTCTATATATATGTATCTTTATGTATATGTTTGTACTGTTATATATATGTATATCTAGCTAGCTAGTGGTTTATCTGCCATAGTCAATAGAGACTTGACCTGAAAGACGAGACATAAGAACAAATCCAAGATATAACACAAATATTTTGTTTGAAACTGGGCAAGTCACTTATAACCAATTGACCCACCATATCTGTACAAAGTTATTTGAATCTTATTTCACCCATGAAAATGTGAACTCCTTAAGGACACATTTTGTTTATTTTCACCATACTTTCTAGAATGCCTGGCACATACTAAGTGCTTTAATAAATGATTATTTAATTGTTAACTTGATTTGACTTGGTGACTCAACCTCTTACTGCAATATAAAACTGTCAGAGACTCTAAGTTGCATATAAATTGACCATCTGCATTGGCAAAGGGAGTTTCCTCACATGAAATTCTCCAATATCAAAGAAACTGAGATACAGTATCTGCATGTGTTTGTGTATTTGTATATGGGTATGCACACACCCACACACACACACACAAAAAAAAGCAAAACAAAACAAAAAAAACTACACCAGTGTTTCCAAACACTGTGAATGTATACATATGTAATGATATGTGTATGCACACTTTTGTATATGTATATACACAGCAATACATGAGAATGCATTTGTATGTTCATATATATATTTGTGAATATGTATACATATATATTCAGAAAATCCTCATTGGGGGTGAGTGATAATTCATAAGTTTCAAGGGCTCCTGCTATATCCAATCTACTGTCTCCTCTTCTAATTAGTTTTCTTCCTGAAAACATGATATCTGCCAGAGAAAGACTAGCCCAACTATAAATCCTTTCAATAAGGAATATTTGGAAATAATTTGCATTACCCAGATAGTTTTAATTCTAACCTTGTCACTCACACCCTACTATGAGCATCTTCCCTTTTATATAAATGTCATTAATTTAAAATAATTTATATATATATTTATATATGTACATAATTGTATGTGTGCATAAGTGTAAACATAGGAGTATGTATGCATATATATGTATACACACACATACATATATATATAAATATATATATATATATATATATATATATACACATACATATACGTACACAAAACAATAAAGTATTTTTTTTTCCTTTTTCCAACTCTGAAATTAAACATATTAGGGAGAGAATGATTGTGAAAAAACATTTTCAGCTCAAATCTCAAATTCCAAATTTAGCCCATTTTAAGAAGTCAGAAATCATTTGAAAATGAATCATGAGAGGGTAGAAGGAAAATCAATTATTGACCAATAGTGTCTCTGCAATATAATGTAATTGTCATTAAAATTGCAGCAGTTTTCAACAAGTCTTATCCTTTATTTTATATAAGGTGCAGTATGAATAGATCTAAATGAATTCATTATGAATATGTTCATATCATGCTGCAAAATGTAATCATATAGCAAGCATTTATGAAGAACACTATCAAATCAAGTCATCAGTACATGTCCTCTTCCTGTAGTTAGGCCATGGTGAATATTTTGCAACCATGAAATAATTCTATAAAAATAAAGTGAAAATGGTACCTAATAAAATTTGGAGTCTTGGAAAAGTCAGTTAGATTATATATTAAGCAATTCACTATGTATTCCAATGTTCTAAAAATATTCATTATATTCTTGCATTATCAAGAATTATGAGTTACCAAAAACACCACTTTTAGCTACAAATATTTTGATCTCTACATATTTAAATGCTTGCATATAATTATGATATCATAAAAATAGTAACTTATTTTCATGGAAGCTTGACATATAATACCTTCTAGACCAAATGGATAAATATACCTAAATTTAATTTTATTCAGACAATATTTTACATTTCTATGAAGTAGGTTAATAAAGAAACATAAAATGGAACTATTCTTACTCCAAAAAATCTGAAATAACATTAATAATACTTCAAGGATGTATCAACATAACAACAAGAGATATAGAACTAAAGCATTTTGACTCTTTCTATTGTTTACCAAGCCAAATGCAAGCAGAAAGGAAATATATAGGGCCAAAATATACTACCACACCTTAATTATCAGAAAAATATGGGAGGTTCTTTTCAAAAAATATTTCTAGCAGACATAAAGGAAGTTGATAGCCCTGCTTTTGGCATTTCTTAGGGTGAAAAATTGTATTTTATTGGCTATTTTGTTTGTAAATATTGAAGTTCATAATGAATTAATTGACAGATAGCAAAAGGTGCATTTTTTAGCTTATCCAAAAGTGAAGGGAAGAAGGAATTTTAGTGTGTACACACATATATAGATAGATTCTGGCAAAATTTTTAAGTATTGTGTAGGAAAAACCATATAAAATTTGTTTAAGCCCAATATATCACATTAAAAGTTTATGTCGTAGGTGTATATAGATATATGTATGCACACATATATGTATGAGATATTGCACATGACATAATTTAAACATGACATGCAAACACCAAGTACTTAGGGTTTATTAAAGGGAGTCTTAATTTTTTCATAGCTAAAACTAACAAGCATATATATGTTTGTTAGTTTTAGCTATACATATATGTATTATGCATACACATGTATTCACATTATATACATATATGTATATACACATACTTATATTTGTAGATGCAATGCAGTATGCAAATATGTGCATTTGTATGTATTCTAGACTTGTGATTTTGTTGGTTTAAGGAATTCCCAGGAACTAAACTCAATTCAACTAGTCCTGGGCTAAGAGTTATAGTAGTTTGTCTGGAGACATGAGAAATCATGTGACTTACCATCACCTAGAAAGCAAACTTAAGAGTTCAAACTTCACCGACTCTTCTCTACTTTATTGATTGCTCCTTACCCAATTTTTCACTTTGCTTATTCTAAGAAATAATATTATTTCAAAAGACTGATGCACAGTGATACACACTTTTCATGGGAGTCTATGTGTTGAAGAACTGAAAGTTTAGTCCATTGAGTTACTTTTGGGAAAATTAATATGTCTAAAACGTAAGATTAACTTGGATGCTACTTTTATTTTACACTGACCAAATTTTTATTTTGAATATTTTTCTTCACCAAAAAGCAATAATCTGAAAAGGTATCGTGCTGAATTATAAGAATTTATATTAATTTGTTCTTTAAAATTTTATATCTTTTTTTAGAATGATGTTTTAATGGTTCTAATATTCATCAAGATATATCATTTTTATGTTTTTCTTTTACTATATATTGTTTATGAAATATATATGACAGTGTATCCTAACAGATAGTGCCCCAATCCATCACATTATTTTGGGCCCTTTGGGGCCATACGCACTGATATCACGAATAAAACTTCATCTTTACCTAAATGAGGTTTGCTTTAACATATATGGTATTCCACTTAATGGAAATCTCTCAATATATGACAAAAAATGCTCTAAGAATATTACTTTAGGCAAGGTTATGGTATTTCCCATAAATAATTTCAAGATCCTCCTAGTATTAACTCAGCAGATAAGCTTAGGATAAGAAGTTTATCTTCATGTGCAAAGTGACGTGTTGATTTTCTATTTTAATTAATCTTATAGTCCTAAGAAAGTACCATGTGGTTTTTATCTGACTATTCAAATAGCAAATCAAACATTTCAATTGACAAATGGAATAATAACTACAATTTCTTGGTTGCACAAATTTTCAAATTTTCCATTTGTCAAATGAACTTCTTCTTCATTTGTGGGAAAACTCGTGATACATCTGCCCGGAATTCTTCTAGTATTCTCTATACACTGTGGGTAACCAGAGACGTTTTACAAGATTTCCTTGGGTCAAGTGTTAAATAAGACAAACTTAAAGCAATAAATATACCTGAAGCTTTGTCTAGTCTGTAACAATTAGTCTTGATTTCACCATTTAGTTCTAAAGGAAAAATTGTAAAAGCAATAAGTAGTTTTCAATTTCTTATAAAACACAACTCTTCTATCAGGGAAGGTAAGAATATCTTCAATTCAGAGGAGTATCTGCTTAGTTCCAGTGTAGTTAAATCTCTATGCAAGGATGAAATCAAACCACTACTCCAGTCTCATATGTCATTGTAAAACTGGTAACCACTCAACTTATAGTGAAAGATTGACCAGTTATAGTCACTTTTGTGTTCAAAAGAACTTGGAAAAATGTTTATAAAAATTAAAAAATGGTCAAACTAGATTGGGTTTGGGCACACAAGCAATTGTAAAAACAAGCCCTTTCCCTATTTATTTTCTAAATAAGGTCATAGCGTTAAAGCTGCAACAAACTTTAAAGTTTATTGCAGCCCTAACCACATGAACTGGAAGGAAATTTAAAGATGGTTAGGTATAACACAGTCATTTTGCAGATGAAGAACCTAAGCCAACAGCTGATAAGCCATTTGCTCAGGATCACAAAGCCAGTCATCTTCAACGGTGAACTTTGAAAATTCTTCTTAACTCCAAGTTCAGTGCCCTATCTCCGTTTGTCTGATTTAATAAGAATGCTCTAATTAGAAGTTTACAGAGAAATATTTCTCACAAATTTCTCTGACAGTTGACAATTCACAATTAAGTGATTACTTTTTAACCAAAATACTCCCATTCTATTTCATTATTTGAAAAAAAAATTGAAAAAAAAATAGACAACCGCTATTAAGTTTTGAAATAAATATTATTTGAATGTTATAGCACAAATGAAAAAGCATGAAAGCTGTAGAAACAAACAATCATATTTACCTGTGTATTTTGCCACTTTGAAAAAAAAAGGTAATATACTAAATTTAGGGATGGTATTGGAGAATGAATTGAAATTTTAGTGGTTCTTGGATGCCATTATTGTTAGAAGCATGCTAGAAGCATGGTAGAAGATGTATTACATCTGAGACCCCAATCTAAACACATACACATATGAAAGTCTTGGTAACCCCAGCATTGTGACATGGAACAACAATCTTGCACAAAGAGTAGTCTTCTTTAGGTATTTCTAGGAGTTGAAAAGAAGCCCCACCATGCCAGACTCCTAAAATAGACAGTGAAATATTATGTCCCAAGATAGGACAGAAAGTAAAGTTTCTTTTGTGCTATATCCTAATGTTATAATAAGGATACTGAAGTCAAAAGGAGTGAAGCAACCCAAACAAAGACACATGGTAGTTAATACTAGAACTAGTACAGAACCCAGATCTCTGGAAGTGTTTAATTGCACTTTGCTACATTAATAAGAGTTGGGAAATGTGGAATTTATAGCTAAGAAATTTAAGATTTTTACTACAGTGAGCAACTGAAAATAGCAGTGCCCTTCAAGTCTCCAAGTTAGGCAGGGAAGAGAATTTCTTATCCAAAATTTAAGAGAAAGAAATAAAAAATAAATAGGCAATAATTCCTCAGTAGATACTTTGCTATCATTTTCTATTTGAAGGTGAGGGTTAAGGGATGTCTATGTCTGTAGTCTTATCAATATAAGAAATCCTTGGAATAGAAACTTCTTCAATTAATGCAAATTAACTATTCCTCATTACATTATTTACATCTGGGAGGACACTAAGGAGTTTAGTAGCTTCTCCACATTCACTATAGCTGTTAAACAGGAATCAAAACGAGATTTTTCCAATTGAAAAGTTATCCTTCTCATCAATTATATGAAATTGCTTCTCAAAGAGATTATAATAAAAATAAATGTTTTTTAATTCATTCTTTTCAGAATATTTAATCTGTTGAAGCTACACTCTCATGAATAATTAATTGAAGAACTGGAGCACAGTCATGTCTCATCCAACCAATATTGAAAAATATGTGTGGATAGCGATGGTTTATGAATGATCAAATATGTTAATAGTTCCCAGGTCAAGGAGAAAATATTGCAAGTATCTTGAAAAAAGCAATTCGAATATTGTGGAGATACAATCAGGACAACACAAAGTCAAGCAACTTCTACATTAAGGGATTGAAGGGTGTGGAATATGATATTCCAGAAGTCAAAGGAACTAGTACTAAAACCAAGAATCACCTACCCAGCAAAGCTAAGCATAATACTCCAAGGGGAGAAATGGTCTTTCAATTAAAGAGAGGACTTTCAAGCATTCTTGATGAAAAGACCAGAGCTGAAAAGAAAATTTGACTTTCAAACACAAGAATGAAAAGAAGCATGAAAAGGTAAACAGCAAAGAAAAGTCACAAGGGGCTTACTAAAGTTGAACTATTTACATTCCTACATGGAAAGACAATATTTGTAACTCTTGAAACTTTTCAATACCTGACTAATTGGTGGGATTACACACACACACACACACACACACACACACACACGTACAGGCATGCACACACACACACATACACACACACATGCACACAGAGAGAGAGAGACAGAGAGCACAGAGTGAATTGAATAGGATAGGATCATATTCTAAAAAATGAAATTAAGTGGTGAGAGAGAAATGTATTGGGAGGGGAGAGGGAGACATGGAATGGGGCAAATTATCTGTTACAGAAGAGTCAGGCAAGAGACTTTTTAGTGGAGGGAAAAAGAGGGTAGATGAGAGAAAAATATGAAGTTTACCCTCATCACAATCAACTAAAGGAAAGAATAAAATGCACACTCATTTTGGTATGAAAACCTTTCTTACAATACAGGAAAGTGGGGGAGAAGGGGATAAGAAGGTTGGGGGAGATGATGGAAGGGAGGGCAATGGGAAGAGGGAGCAATTTGAAATCAACACTCTTGGGGAGGGGCAGGATCAAAAGAGAGAATAGAAGCAATGGGAGGCAGGATAGGATGGAGGGAAAGACAGTTAGTCTTACACAACATGACTATTATGGAAGTCATTTGCAAAACTACACAGATATGGCCTATATTGAATTGCCTGCCTTCCCGAAGGGAATG